>CM062296.1:719166981-719475018 GCA_031216915.1 Pictodentalium vernedei
AGTCGACGGCAGCTTTATGTTGTTCCGAAAAGGATAGCTCCAAGTCATCCGTATCCCTTTCACCATCCGGTCGGACCTCATGATGTTCCCGGTCGTCCACCCCCGATGCTTCGGCGGAGCGTACCGACCCAGCGCCGTCGGATAATTCACGATCCGACACCGTTTCTGTCGGCTGCTGGGATGCTGCGATAAGCTGTGCTATCTGCACAAGAATGTCCGGCGTCGAGACCTGCGGAGGCGCAGTCTTTCGCTGCTTCGCCGAGGGCAGCTCCGCATCAGATGGCTCCCGCATACTTTTCCTATGCGAACGTCCAGAGTCCATCGGTCTCGAATCCCTGGCTGCCGGATGGTGTGACCTGGTCGCCGAAGAATCCTTCATCGGCGAAGCTGGTAATATATCGGCGGTCACGCAGCCAAGGTGCGGTCGTGTGCGCTGACGAGAAGAGGAAGCCTTAACAGTCTCTGCGGACTGCTTATACAACGGAGCGTCCCGAGCAACGGACGTATGCTCCGCTAAAGACACATTTTGTACCACAACATCTGGTCCCAGATGTTGTTGTACGAGAGAGGGGGCTCTCTCGCTCGCGGCCCGGCTGGACCTGGACGAGCTAGGAACCGGACTCAAAGGCTTCCTCCGTTCTCGCTTACTATCCGCCGTCACTGGGTGTGCATCTATTATGTTTATAGTGCTCGCATCACCCAAAATTTCCTCTTGGACCGCATCGGACGAACCCGGCTGCCGAACCATTCGGTGAATGGACGCTACACCGGGCGAGCTAGCGGACGACATTTGTCTAATCTCCATGAGCACTTTTGCCGCTAGCTCTGAATTCATTTGTGACGACGGACGCACACTTGAAGAAGATAACATGGAAACATCACCCTGTTCTGGTTCCTCTGAAATAGAAACTGAGAGAGTAGAGTGACCTTGCGGAGAAAGAGCCGGAATCGCTCTTTCTCCAGAAACAACATATCGTGACACACGTTTCCAATGTTTCTCATCCCAATATTCACAAATAGGACAGGGATTAATGCGAGAATACTGACTACAATTAATACAATGATCATGAAAGTCAGAGGAAGATTTCTTCCTATTACAATTTGAACAATGTCCCTTCATTGTGAAAGAACAACAATAAGTCCTAGTTACTCGCAAAAACCCCTGACACAAAGATACATAATAACATGATCCATTAAATGAAAAAACAATTGCAAAACAAAATAATTTTGAAAAAATATTTTTTCAGCGAAGCCCAAGTTGCTGAAAAGTAACGTTGAGCCCCGATGGATCCGATGGCAAAGTGTGGTCAAAAATTTTAAATTTATATTAAATAATTAATGAGACACTTTCGGATAATATAAATGTATCTTATAGTGAGATAAACTACAGCAAAGGCAAACAGCCCCCCCTCAAAAAAGGCTGTTGCCAATGAAAACAAACAGTGTAAAAACACCAGAAAACATGACTCCAGGCACTGAAAAAACTGGCCCGGAATCAGTCATCAATTACACTCTATCTGATGCAAAACAGAGACTCCCAGGGGAGAATCTGTAGAACATCAGATGGAAGATGCAGAACACAAACGTTATACACCCATGGGTGAAAACGTAACTATGGGGAAAATAACAGAAAACATTCTGTAACCAAGCAACTCTCCCAGGAAATTTTAGAAATGAAATTTCTCAAAAATATGCCAAAAGCATGGGAGAATTGCAAGGGGGGACTTTAGAAGGTTAGGGAAGAGGAAACACTGAATAAGCAGTGCAACAATTAGCAAGAATGACAACAAGAGGCCCATGCCTCGAAAATAGGCAACTTAACATAATTTCATCAAAAAATTTTAAGTACAGCCCTGATTATTTTTTGTCACTTCTTTTTCCTCTCCTCCTTCTATCCTCCTTAGAATCACATTTTCTCCAAAAATTACGTGTCTGGCATCCTTTAAACTGAGATTTACAAGCACAAAGATCAGTGAGATGTTGACTGATGAAGGGCCAAACAGAGAATGATAATTGGCGCCAATTTCGGGACGTCTGCGTCACTGCGCATGCGCAGTAGAGGCGTAGTATGGAGGTCCTTTAGGACATGATTTCTTTTTGTTTTGAATGCAAATTTTGGGGATTGGGGGGCAAAATTTGTGTTTGGCCCTGGTTTTGTTAGAGTTAGCACCAGCTAAGTCTGGGTCATTGGTACAGTATAAAAATACAGATTTCTGCATTGTCGGTACAAAATGGTGGCTGGCAGACATCTTGAATTTCGGACCGCACCCAAAAACACTCGTTCTCGTCCCACGGTCATAACAAAGGTACCCAAGAAGTTTCGTAAAGATCGGTTCATAAATACGGCCACTAGCCCGAGCTGTATCCAATTGTTGACGGACAGACGGCCAGACAGACGACAGGCCATGGCATAAGCTCAAATTTGGCTTCGCCAAAGTTGAGCTAAAAAATCATCACTTTCAAGAACTTCTGAGGGAATGTTCAAGCACTTTCCATGATCTTTACCTGAAGTTAATGTAATCATCTTTTAAGTTTTCATAATAATACCTGCACCTTACAATAACCATTGGGAAGCTCTTCAAGAGAGCTTCCCAGGGGTCAGTGTCAGGTAAAGGTATTGTTACATGCCTATTACTTTTCCTGTAGTTCCATATTTACAAACCCAAATGGAACACACATTCCATATGGATTTCAACTGACAGACATCTGACATCATGGATCCAACAAAAAAAACTAGACTTCACCCATCTTTGTAATCAGCCAATCAAAATGTTGCATTCTGTCCTATATCAATTCAGAAGCTGCGGTGACAGCCAATAAATCAAATGTTAATTGACAAATATTTTTGTTCAAATCCACCAAAATTAATTAAATTAAACTTATTCTCTAACATTCAAGTTCTAATTTTAAAGCAAATATCTCTTAGATAACAGCAGCTAATTTCTTAAAAATACAAATATTTAACCGAATTGGAAACACACAATTTCATTTATATTTTTCTGTTTACGTACTGATTTGTCATACGTGTTTGCCAATCACACCTAGTTTTGTTTTTGTTTTTGTTTTTATTTCAAGTACATGTCAGAACTGTCAAATTCTACAAATAAAACCCAATTTCTCATGATGAATGTAGAAAATGATACTTATCAGAGAGGTGTGTAATAAACACAGAATGCCACAATGTGTGAGAATGCATTCGTCAATATGGCACTCATGCTATAGTGGAAGGATAGAACTTGAGGCTGTGCCTCTCTTTCTATCCTCCCATGCTGGCATTCCTGCCATACTGATGAATACATTCACACATCGTGATGTTGTGTATTTATTTTAGAGGATAAAAAATGTAATTTTTGCAACAAAATTATCACAGCTTTCAAGTACACATTTTGACCAATTTATTATTCATGGACTGTCTATGGCTTTCTCTTCAAAAGTCTGATTTTCAAGCACTTGAAGCACCTGGTATTTCAGTTTTAAATTCCTAAATTATTACAAGAGTCAATCACTTCAGATTGTCATACCGTCTTGTTGACAGGAACAGATAAGCTAGCTTAAATAGGATTCCTACTGCATCTTGCTTAATCTGGCCTCGTCAACTTGACTGAAGTTTTTTTTTTTTTATTTATTTATTTATTTATTTATTTATTTATTTATTTATCAGTGTTTAAGGTCACATATTTCTGCACAATAGTGGCTAATCATAACTGCAACATGGATATAAAGTCAAGTACAGTCAATCATTTATACCCATGTTGCTCATTTTACAGGACTTCCACCCCAGGCACTGGTGACCAGATCTTATTTTACAAGTAAAACAGAGCTGGCTTACCACACTAAACAAGACTGCATCACTTCCCGGGGTTCCCAAGGGGATGACATACTACTCACCTTATTCATAATTTTTGTATCTTCATCTTTGTCAATAGGAATGGAAGTACTGTGTACCCACGTATTAGTGCACAGGTGCCGCAAACGGACATATGAAGACCTGTGACAAAAATATAAGTGAGTTGAAAAGAACTGAATACCACAAGAAATTTTGCTGATACAAATTCCAGTACTGCATTAACTGGTTGCTTATTCAAGTTGTTATTTTTGTATTTTCTTTTTTTTATGTACTTCATTGTGATGTACTATAAATAAAATAGCAGAACTGAAATCTTGTTCCTCGGGATTGTACATATTAAACTACAAGAATTCTGTTCTTGTTTTACTTAGAAACATTGGGATAATGTATGCGATCTCAACAGTACTATTCAGTATACAGAATATTTTTGTGTCTTTGCTGAAAATGAAAAATATTTTATATATAAATATCTGCCTCCCCTTCCAAAAAATTTGCCATAAATAATAAATATAAATATCTGGCTTCCTCACCACTTTAAAAAAAAAAATCCCTGAGAAATGAAGTACTTTTTTTATATGGCCTAATGCAATTCAGTAGTCAGCCAATTCAATCTTGTTTGACAGAGCTCAATGAAGTGGTTCAATTTCAAGCTACTTTATTGGGAAAATTTGTGGCTTGAAATTTTAGTATTTTGATATTAGTCTTTACTGAAATAAATATTTATAACGAGTAGATTTTTGATGCCTAAAATGCTTGCAAGAATGGTTCCACTTAACCCTTTTACCCAACGAATCGCCCATATCCGCTCCCGTAATATGCAAAATCAGCAGCTGAAAAAATATTATTTTTCGAAACATTTCAACAAAACCATATCATGTGACCCCTTTTTGGAACGAGCTCGTCGAGCTCATTCCAAAGAGGGGTCATATGATATGGTTTTGTTGAAATTTTTTGAAAACAATTAAAAAATGATATTTAAAATAATAAATTTTGAAATCGTCTGCGTTGGGTAAAGGGTTAAAACACAGGGTAATTTGTCTTTGATTCATTTCTTTTATATTTATTGGTGTTTACGGTTACATATTTCAGCACAATACGCTAATCATGACCGTAACAAGAATATAAGTCAAGCCCATCAAATCGTTTATACCCATGTTGCCCATTTTAGAGGACTTCCACTCCAGCCATTGATGAGCAGGTCCTATTTTACAAGTAAAACAGAGCTTTTTTATCACAGTAAACAAGCACTGCTTCACTTCCTGGGGTTCCCATGGGGAGGTTCATTTCTGATTAAACTGCAGAACCTATAATAATCTACATGGTGACTATGTTGTTTGTGTTCAGCAGTTTTTCTTGAGAAAAAACAATCATATGGGAGTTAATTTATGTGTAAATTATGTCACACTCGCAAGATGCAAGTACTGTGTAGGGCAAAATCCCAACGTGATTTATACATTTTCATATAAAGAATTCCTTTGAAACAACACAAAACTGAAACTAGAAGAAGCATTTGACATGCCTGTCAACCTGAGGAGGGCAGACAATCAAAAATACATAAAACAGTTTGTATTTATTACATTTATTTTAGAGCATAAGAAAAAGAGAACTGAAAATGATTATGATTGGATTATAGACTGTAGACTCCAAATACAGTTGAAATTAAAAGTCTTATCAATGATTGCGCACAGAAAACACATTGGGTAAGGGCAAAAATAGGTGCGCACATATTCTTATGAATGCATTAAAACCCTAAAAGTAATGCACATATCAATGCATCCATCTTAACAGCTAACAGTGGTCGTTCTGAACAATTAATTCCCACAATTTACCCTCTGTGAACTTCAATCTGAATCAGGGTCTCAAAACTAAACAGAAAGAGGTACCCAGAGGATAAATTGACCCACTGTATGGGATAGCATCATCAAATTCACCCTCTGGGGACCTCATTCTGCAAATGTCAGACTGCTTATTTTCAGGCTTGAAAGTAAACATAATTTGGACACATTTAAACAATTTACCCCTGTAAATTGAAAAGACTTTTTTACCAATGATTTTTTTTTGGTTAAATTCAAATCAAATTAATTTAAAAACATATTTTTCATCAAATCTTTACAGCAGCCATGAGTAGATTTGATGGAAAGTTAAAAAATTTATAGTAATTTATATATTTTTTATACTTACCAATGACCCAGACATAGCTGGTGCTAACTCTTAAAAATCTAGGGCCAAACACAAATTTTGCCCCCCAATCCCCAAAATTTGCATCTAAAACCAAAGAAATCATGTCCTGAATGGCCCTCCATACTTCGCCTCTACTGCACATGCGCAGTGTCAAGGAGGTCCCGAAATTGGCGCCATTTATCATTCTTACAATCAGTGCCTGGTCAGCGCTATGTACTCAGCGGGGAGGTATGAGTTCCCAACTCCTGGGAGGGCCATCCCCGTCTGGGTCATTGGTAAGTATAAAAAATATATAAATTACTATAAATTTTTTAACATTTTTATACTGTACCAATGACCCAGACATAGCTGAATAGTAAAAAGGCTGGAGGGCCTAGGACATAGAGGAAAATCCAATAAGCTCAACTATATAAAATAGAGTCATCCCCTCGAGGAAAAAAGGAGTATTAGGCTTTACATGTATCTTTAAATTAGAAAGACACAACACCCTCCATAATTGTGCATCATAACATTCATGTTCTCTATTAACATCCAGTATAATCCTTATACTAATTATTTTTAAAGTAAGCCAATAAATAAAGTTAGTCCAGAGAATTGAGACTCTTTATACTCTTTTAAAAGTGTCCGAGGATTGTATATTAACGCCCGTTTGACACGTGACATATTCAAATGCTACACTTTAAAAATATGACATGAATGAATTTTTTAAACATTAACTTTTCACTTAAAAACCATCCCAGTAACAGCTCAGAATTACTGACTCTGGAGGAGGTATCCCCTTGTTTACACTATAAAACAGGTGACCCAAGGGAACACCCTCCCCCCCCCCCCCCTTCCCCTTGGTCAAATAGCCCAGAGCGAAGAGGGCAACAGGATGGAGTCACTGCCTGAACAGAAAGCCTACATAACTATAGTTGCAACTGTTTAGTGAACGGCATTCTGAGCAGCAGATAATAGACCTAAACAATGCAGGTCTCCAGAAATGAACTCAATATTTCTGAGATAAAAATTCGTGAATGTGGATGGCTGAGACCAATATGCAGCCTTCATTAAATCTGTAATAGCAACACTATTTGCAGAAGCCCAAGATGTAGAAAGAGCTGTTACTTCATGAGCCGAAATCTTAAGCACAGACTGCTGAGTTAAAGATAGATTATCATAAGCAGTACTGATAGTTATTTGAATCCAACTAGCAATAGAATGGACCGTAATGTCCTTTCTATTTGACATCAGAGACAGAAGAAGCTTTTACGTCCTTTCTGATAAACTGAGATCTTGTTTATAAATACATAAAGCTCTAACCGGACAGAGTAAAGGCCTACGCCCGTCTGAAGACGGAAGGGCCTTAATAACAATAGGTTCCGGATATTTATTAGGAGCCTGATTCTTAGCCAAAAATCCAACATTAGTAGTAAAGGTAATAGTGTTCCCGACACTACGAAAGTGAGAATCGTCCACCGATAGTGCATGAAGCTCACTGACTCTTACTGCAGAAGAGAAAGCTAAGAGAAATTCTGTCTTATAAGACCAGAATTTGAAATCTACTGTCTCAAGAGGCTGAAATGGTTTTCTTTTAGTTAAGAAGAACCCAAGCTAAATTCCATTTAGGAATTAATCTAAGGGTTCTAGGTCTATTTATCGAAAAGTTTCTAACTAATTTAGATAAAGAGACATTAGATCCAATTGTAAACTATCATGGTGTGCATAGGTATCAGATAACATAGACCTATAACCTTTAAATTGTAACAGGCTGCAGTTGATCTCGTCAAACAAGTATACTAGAAAGTTTGCAATGTCTGGTATGGAGGGATCAAAAATATCAACATAATGATCCCTACACCAACGACGAAAGACCTTCCACTTTAGCCGCATAGTATAGCGAAAAAGAGGTCCTCCTACAGTTAGAAATCGCGTCTACTACTCGTCCTGTACAATGCTTGCCGTGCAAGAAAGACCGCACAACGGAATACGTGAAGGTTGAGACCTTGAGGGTTGTGATGAAGTTGACACGATTTCCCCTGCGAAAGAAGATCCTCTCGTGGAGGAAGTTTTCGTGGTAAGTCCCACAGCAGACACCTGAGTAGATTTATCCACGATCTCTGTGGAGACAGAGATGCTACCAACAGAATTGTATTGTAATTGTTTTATATTTAGCAATATTTGCTGAATCAACGGCGCTGGAGGATACGCATATCCTATCATTCCGTCCCACAGGATCGATAGAGCGTCTACTGCATATGCTCGGGGATCCGGACATGGTGACACATACGTCTGCAATTGATTGTTGAGTTGTGTAGCAAATAAGTCTATCATTGGCCACTCCCATTGGTAGCAAATCTGATTGAATACCTGTTTGTTGAGAGTCCATTCTGACGGCAACAAGCGACTCTTCCGTGAAAGGGAGTCTGCTAATACATTCAGACGATCCGGAATATGACGGACCGAAAGCAGAACTTGGTATCCTAGAACAAACAGAAGGATTCTTTCCGTTAAATTGAATAACGGAACGGAATGAGTGCCTCCCTGGTTCCGGATATACGCAACTACTGTCGTATTGTCGGACAGGATTTGGACATGCGCTTTCTGAATAATGTTCATCCAATGACGTAGTGCAAGCCAAATTGACATCATTTCTTGGATGTTTATGTGCTTGCCTAGAAACTGCGGAACCCAAAGACCCTGGCACTTCGAATCCGTTGGGATCAATGTTGTACCCCAACCTGTTTGACTGGCATCCGTCATAATCGTAAAACTCGGATCCGGCAACTGCAGTGGAACTCCTTGAGTCAACCACTGAATGTTTGCCCAAGTCTGAATCTCTTGTTACACTTGATTGACAAGAGAACGTCTATATCGAGCAATTCATAGATTGCTGAAAGGTTGCCGTCAAAGAGAAGCTTCTCCGAGACCGAAGCGACTCTGAGAGAGTTCTTCACCTTACTATCCACGCGCGTGGATGTAGCTAGGGCTGCGTCACGTCTAACCAACTCCAGGTTTGCCACTGAAGGGCGGAGTTATACGTGGAAAAGCTACTGCCCTTGAAAGAAATCTCATTGAGGATCATATCCTGGAATTCTTTCCCTTGAAGACGTAATGATAACGCCTTAGTAAGGTGGTCTGCATATGATAAAGCGTCTAAGTTAAGTCTGTTAGACATTACTGTCGTTTCCAACGTCGTGGTTGGAATTGACATAGACGGCGATATAGACAATTCCAAGTCTTCAGCCTCGTCTAGACGCAGAGGAACTCTCGGTATGCCCTGTCCTGCCGTTTCAAATTCCTTGAACTGATGAAAGGCAGATTAGAGCATTTGCGGACAAGAAACCAGACTTGCCTGTTTTGGTAGCAAGCTTATATATATATAGCGTCGTTCAGTAATTCAAATGTTCTTGTGACATTATTGGACTGTGTCGGCAACTCAGGGACGATGTCCCTGAACCGATTAAAAAGAAATTCTGTGTCCAATGACGCTATTAGTCTCTTATCCAGCTTCGCAGCATTCTAGTCCGACGGAACAACCTCTGGAAGATAATGCCGGAAGAAATCTATGGCAGCTTCTGTTGTTCCGAAAGGGAAAGCTCGAAATCCTCCGAATCCCTTTCGCCATCCTGTCGGACCCTATAAAGTGCTTGGTCGTCTGTACCTGATGCTTCAGCGGAGCGTACCGACACAGCGTCGTCGGATTATTCCTGATCCGACAGAGATTCTGTCGTTTGCTGGGATGCTGCGATAAGTTGTGCTATTTTGGATAACACGTCCATCACTGAGGCCTGTGGCTAAGCGGTCTTACGTTGCTTTGCCGCTGGAAGCTCCGTGTACGTTGACCTGTGCATACTTCTATTATGCGAGTGTCCAGAGTCTACAGGCCTCGTGTCCCTTGGCTACCGGATGGCGTGACCTGTTCGCCGTGGAATCCCTGAATGGCGAAGCTGGCTGGATATTCACAGTCATGTAGCCAAGGTGCGGTCGTGTGCGCTGCCGTGAGGATGAGGAAGCCTTATCGACAGTCTCTCGGACTGTCTATATAACGGAGCGTCCCGAGCGGCAGACATATGCTCCGAATGCAAAACGTTTGTACCACAACATCTGGTCCCAGATGTTGTTGTACGAGAGAGGGACCTCTCTCGCTCGCAGCCCGGATGGACCTGGACGAGCTAGGAACTGGACTAATAGGCTTCCTCCGATCTCTCCTCTGATCCATCGTCACTGGGTGTGCCCTTTTGTCTTATTATAGTGCTCGCATCACCCAAATCTCCTTCCTGGACCGCAACGGATGAACCCGGCCACCGAACCATTCGATGAATGGACGCTACACCAGGCGAGCTAGCGGATGTCAACGCCGTCGATCCTACTAGGGACCTCTTAGGCGACTGACGTATTTCCATGAGCACTTATTACCGCTAGCTCTTCATTTAACTATGACGACAGAGGCACATTTTTGGAAGACATCACGGTAACTTTTGCAAACAAGAAACCAGACTTGCTTGTTTAATAGCAAGCATATATATAGCGTCGTTCAATAATTCGAAAGTTCCTGTGACTTTATTGGTCTGTGTCGGAAACTCAGGGACGATGTCCCTGAACCGATCAAAAAATTCTTGTGTCCACAGACGCTATCAGTCTCTTATCCGGCATCGCAGCATTTTGGTCCGACGAAACAACCTCTAGAAGATAAAACCGGATGAAATGTACGGCAGCTTATGTTGTTCCGAAAGGGAAAGCTCGAAATCCTCCGAATCCCTTTCGCCATCCTGTCGGACCCTATGAAGTTTTCGGATGTCCGTACCTGATGCTTCAGCGGAGCGTACCGACCCAGCGTCGTCGGATATTACCTGATCCGACAGAGATTCTGTCGTTGCTGGGATGCTGCAATAAGTTGTGCTATTTGGGATAGCACGTCCGTCACTGAGGCCTGTGGAGTAGCGGTCTTACGATGCTTTACCACTGGAAGCTCCGTGTACGTTGATTCCTGCATACTTTTCTTATGCGAACATCCGGAGTCTACAGGCCTCGTGTCCCTGGCTACCGGATGGTGTGACCTGGTCGCCGTGGATTCTCTGATTGGCGAAGCTGGCTGGATATCCTAGGTCACGTAGCCAAGGTGCAGTCGTGTGCGCTGCCGTGAGGATGAGGAAGCCTTATTGACAGACTCTCCGGACTGTCTATATAACGGAGCGTCCCGAGCGGCGGACGTATGCTCCGAATGCGAAACATTTTGTACCACAACATCTGGTCCCAGATGTTGTTGTATGAGAGAGGGGCCTCTCTTGCTCGCAGCCCGGATGGACCTGGACGAGCTAGGAACCGGACTAATAGGCTTCCTCCGTTCTCTCCTCTGATCCGTCACTGGGTGTGCACCTAGTTGATTTATAGTGCTCGCATCACCCAAAACTCCTTTCTGGACCGCAACAGACGAACCCGATTGCCAAACCATTCGATGAATGGACGCTACACTGGGCGAGCTAGCAGACGTCAAAGGCCGTCGATCCTACTAGGGACCTCTTTGGCAATTGAAGTAATTCCATGAGCACTTTGCCGCTAGCTCTTCATTTAATTGTGACGACGGAGACACACTTTTGGAAGACATCACGGATACATCACCCTGTTCTTGTTCGTCTGAAATAGAGATTGATAAACTAGAGTGACCCTGCGGAGAAAGGACCGGAATGGCCATTTCCCCGCTAACATACCGTGACACACGCTTCCCATGTTGTCATCCCAAATGACACATACTGAACAGGAGTTAGTGCGAGTACACTGACTACAATTAATACCATGATTATGAAAGTCAGAGGAAGATTTCCTCTTATTACAATTGAACAATATCCTTTCATTGTGAAAAGAATACAAAAAGTCCTAGTACTCGCACCAACCCCTGAAAACAAAGATACATAATAACATGATCCATTAACATAGAAAAAATAATTGAAATCAAAAAAAAAAATTTTTTTTTAAATATTTTTTCAGAAAAGCCCAAGTTTCTGAAAAGTAACGTTGAGCCCCAATGGATCCCAAGCCTAAGTGTGGACAAAAATTTTAAAAATATTTTTTAAAAATTAATGCAACACTTACGAATAATAATAATGTATCTTGTTATGATTAAACTAATACAAAGACAAGAAATCCCCCTCCACAGAGACTGTTGTCAATGTAAACAAGAAGTGTAAAAACACCAGAAACATGACCCCAGGCACTGATAACCATGGCCCGAAATCAGTTACCAATAATACACTATCTGATGCAAAACAGAGACTTCCAGGGAAGAAACTGCAGAACATCAGATGGTAGATGCAGAACACTACGCCTAAACACCCATGGGTGAGGACGTAAACATGGGGAAAAGAACAGAAATCATTCTGTTACCTAGCTAAAACTCCCAAGAAATTTTAGTAATAATATTACAGAAAATATGCCAAAAGCATGGGAGAATAGCAAGGGGGGACTTCAAAAAGGGAGAGAGGAAAACACTGAACAAGCAGTGTAACTTTATAGCAAGAATGACCACAACAGGCCCATGCCTCGAAAGTTAAAAAATTTATAGTAATTTATATATTTTTTATACTTACCAATGACCCAGACTTAGCTGGTGCTAACTCTAACAAAACCAGGGCCAAACACAAATTTTGCCCCCCAATCCCCAAAATTTGCATCCAAAACCAAAAGAAATCATGTCCTATAGGACCTCCATACTTCGCCCCTACTGCACATGCGCAGTGTCAAGGACGTTCTGAAATTGGCGCCAATTATCATTCTTACTGGCAGTGCCTGGTCAGCGCTATGTACTCAGCGGGGAGGCAAGAGTTCCCAACTCCTGGGAGGGCCATCCCCGGTTGGGTCATTGGTAAGTATAAAAAATATATAAATTACTATAAATTTTTTAACATTTTTATACTGTACCAATGACCCAGACTTAGCTGAATAGTAAAAAGGCTGGAGGGCCTAGGACATAGAGGAAAATCCAATGAGCTCAACTATATAATATAGAGGCAACCCCTTAAGGAGAAAAGGAGTATTAGGCTTTACATGTATCTTTCTTATTTAAGGCCATACAAAGTTGATTGTCTGTTTCTCAGGCCATTTTTTCCAAAAAAGCATGCGGGCGGGCGGTTTTTTTTTTTCTTTTTATTTTCTCCCCGAGAGGTTGTTTGTGGTAATTTGACCCCCACCCAAACGCCTGGTGGGCCATGCAAAATTTCGCAAATATATTGGTTATTCACCACAGGGGTGTTGAGGCGTAAATGAAGTGGGGTTTGAATGTTTGTTTTTTCAGTGAAACATGAAAATTATAACACAGGACGAAAGTCACGAAACGCCTCGTGGGTGAAACGTCTCGGGTTGAAACGTCTCTGGGACAAATCAAATGTCGAAGTGCCAACTTTCAGAGATTTATTTGACCAAAAAAAAAAATCCTTTCACAACCTGCCTAATAAAATCGTGAATCGCAATTTTTCCCCATTATATTCAAAATTATCACAACCCATTTGAACGGGCAGTTCATCCATAAATCATATTTTTTTGAAATCTGAAAATGAAATACAAAACGAATGTTTGCGTGTTTTTATTAAGTAATTCGACCGCACATACCTGCCTATATGCGATTTATTTTCAACTATGACTGTTACTTTTATATCAAGCAACGGTTACTATTAGTTATCCAATTATCCTGAATCTCAAATGCATTTATTTAAATTAACTGGGAAACTCGTAACGGTTTCAAATAACAGTACACAAATTCCCAATGACGGCCATTTACAATACAAATGTTACTAAAAATAAATGCCAGGAGACTGTGTTCCATTCAACATAGCACCTGACTTTGCAGACTTTCAGAGGGTTGGTGCGAATCAAACGTGGTGCGAATCGACCATTCCCCTTTGTGACTGTTTGTTGTCAGACTGAAATACCCCTTCCTTCTTGCTGTCATTATGACTTACCTTTTACAGAATAAAACACTTTCTGTCGTGAATATTGCTAGAACCCACCCACTTCATTAAGGTATGATGTAGAAAAAGCTTGAAGTGTGTTAATTTAAAATTTGCGAACGCATCGATATCGATTTACCGAAATGAACACAATATCTCAAATTTTTTGAAGATTTTTTTTTTGTGTCATAAAAAGGTTGCATGCGCACCAAAAATGACCATGCGCGCGGGTCTGAGAAACAGAGGTTCTTTTTTTGATGGCCTAATGTTAAATTAGAAAGATACAATACCCTTCACACTTGAGCACAATAACATTCATGTTCTCTATTAACATCCAGTATAACCCTTTATACTAATTATTTTTAAAGTAAGCCAATAAATAAAGTTAGTCCAGAGAATTGAGACTCTTTATAAACTTTTAAAAGTGTCCGAGGATTGTATATTAACGCCCGTTTGACACTTGACATATACAAATGCTTCACACCGAGCTACACTTTAAAAATATGACATGAATGAATTTTAACATTAATATTACACTTTAAAACCATCCCGGAAGCGACTCAGAAATACTGACTTTGGAGGAGGCATTCCCTTGCTTTTCACTATAAAGCAGGTGACCTAAGGGAACACCCTCCCCCCCCCCCCCCCTTCCCCTTGCCCTGGGTCAAATAGCCCAGAGCGAAGAGGGCAGCCGGACGGAGTCACTGCCGGAACAGAAAGCCTGCATAACTATAGTTGCAACTGTTTAGTGGACGACATTCTGAGCAACAGATAACGGACCTAAACAATGCAGGTCTCCAGAAATGGACTCAATATTTCTGAGATAAAAATTTGTGAATGTGGATGGCTGAGACCAATAAGCAGCCTTCATTAAATCTGTAATAGCAATACTATTAGCGTAAGCCCAAGAAGTAGCAAGAGCTCTTACTTCATGAGCAGAAATCTTAAGCACAGACTGCTGAGAAGAAGATAAACTCTCATAAGCAGTACAGATAGTTAATTGAATCCATCTAGCAATAGAATGGACCGAAATGTCCCTTCTATTAGGCATCAAAGACAGAAAGAAACGTTTTCGTCCCTTTCTGATAAACTGAGATCTCTGTTTATAGATACGTAACGCTCTAACAGGACAGAGTAAAGGCCTACGCCCGTCTGAAGACGGAAGAGCCTTAATGACAATAGGTTCCGGATATTTATTAGGAGCCTGATTCTTAGCTAAAAAACCCACATTAGTAGTGAAGGTGATAGTGTTCCCGACACTACGATAGTGAGAATCATCCACCGACAGTGCATGAAGCTCACTGACTCTTCTAGCAGAAGAGAAAGCTAAAAGAAAAGCTGTCTTATAAGATAGGAATTTGAAATCTACTGTCCCAAGAGGTTCAAATGGCTTTTCCTTCAATTTAAGAAGAACCCAAGCTAAATTCCATTTAGGAATTAACCTAAGAGTTCTGGGTCTATTTATCGAGAAGTTTCTAACCAACTTAGATAAAGAGACATTAGATCCAATTTGTAAACTATCATGATGTGCATAGGTATCAGATAACATAGACCTATAACCCTTAATAGTAACAGGCTGCAGTTTGATTTCGTCAAACAAGAATACTAGAAAGTTTGCAATGTCTGGTATAGACGGATCGAAAATATCTATAGAATGATCCCTACACCAACGACGAAAAACCTTCCACTTAGCCGCATAGTTTAGCGAAGAGGAGGTCCTCCTACAGTTAGAAATCGCGTCCACTGCTCGTCCTGTAAAGTGCTTGCCATGCAAGAAGGACCGCACAACGGAAAAACGTGAAGGTTGAGACCTTGCGGGTTGTGATGGAGTTGACGCGATTTCCCCTGCGAAAGAAGATCCTCCCGTGGAGGAAGCTTTCGCGGTAGGTCCCACAACAGACACCTGAGTAGATTTATCCACGGTCTCTGTGGAGACAGAGATACTACCAACAGAATCTTGCATTGAGATTGTTTTATCTTTAGCAATACTTGCTGAATTAACGGCGCTGGAGGATACGCATATCCTATCATTCCGTCCCAAAAGATCGACAGAGCGTCTACTGCAAATGCTCTTGGATTCGGACACGGAGACACATACGTCTGCAACTGATTGTTGAGATGTGTCGCAAATAAATCTATCATTGGCCGTTCCCATTGGTAGCAAATCTGATTGAATACTTGTTTGTTGAGAGTCCACTCCGACGGCAACAAGCGACCCTTTCGTGAAAGGGAGTCTGCTAGCACGTTCAGATGACCCGGTATGTGACGGACCGAAAGAAGAACCTGATGTTCTAGCGCAAACAGAAGGATTCTTTCCGTTAGATTGAACAACGGAACTGAATGAGTGCCTCCCTGATTCCGTATATACGCCACTACTGTCGTATTGTCGGATAGGATTTGGACATGAGCATTGCGAATAATGTCCATCCAATGACGTAACGCAAGCCAAATTGACATCATTTCCTTGATGTTTATGTGCTTGCCCAGGAATTGCGGATCCCAAAGACCCTGGCATCTCGAATCCGTTGGGATCAATGATGCACCCCAACCTGTTTGACTGGCATCCGTCATAATGGTAAAACTCGGATCCGGCAATTGCAGCGGAACTCCCTGAGTTAACCACTGAATGTTTGCCCAAGTCTGAATCTCTTGTTTCACTTGATCTGACAAGAGAACGTCTATGTCGAGCGAATGAATTTTCACACTCCAATTCTGAGTCAAGAAAATTTGGAGAGGACTCGTGCGTAACCGTCCCATCGGAATGAGATCCGCAGCGGCTCCGCACAGACCTATCAGTCTCATAAATTCTCTCGCTGTGACTTTGTCTGCGTGCAGACAATAGCGAGCGTAACAACTGACTAATTTCGCTCTGGTTAACGGCAGATGAACGAGATTGTTGTGCGTCTCGAAGCTCATTCCCAGATGTGTGAATGACTTGGACGGCACCAGATCCGACTTCTCCTCATTTACTATAAAACCGAGACGTCGGAGCAATAGAAGTAGATTCTGAACATCGTTCTGAAGCGTTAACTCGTTGCCGTACCTCTGAAGAATGTCGTCCAGGTAGGCCGACGTTACCGCAGACGAATGAGCTCGGAAATAGATCATTACCGAGTTCATTACCCGAGTGAAAGCCCAGGGTGCTAGATTCAATCCGAAGCACATCGCCCGGAATTGATACACCACTCCTAGGACTGCGAAGCGTAGATACTTTCTGAAAGTCGGATGTACCATGACATGAAAGTACGCATCTTTGAGATCTATGCTTGTTGCATAATCATTCACCCGAATACTCGCTCTGACCGACCGAATCGTCTCCATATAAAACTTCGGAGCGACGATCAGCTTGTTTATCCAGCTCAAATCTATGACTGGACGGAACGAGCCATCTGGTTTCAGAACCAGAAACAGATGGCTGTAGAATCCCGGTGTCTCCTGGTTTTCTACGACCTCTACCGCGTTCTTCATTAAAAGAGACTGCACCTCTGATAATAGAGCGTCTCTTTTCTGCGGGTTTGACGGAAGTTGAGTCCATTTTGGACTTCGAGTTAATGGAGGCTTTCGTTTGAAGGATATCTTTAGACCTTCCGAAGTCACTCCTCTCACCCAAGGGTCGTCCGTAATCGACGCCCATTCTTGTGAAAAGCTCGACAACCTTCCGCCAACCGGTACGCGATAGAGGTTTAAGCCATCACCTCCTGGACCTGCGAGGCCTGCGGTAGGAGAAACCACGTCCTCCACGACCCGCACCTCGTCCCGTCGACCTCGGGGCGTCCGACCAGTTGTCCCGGCCCGAAGGACGTCCCAAACGTGAGTCGCTACCTTGACGGTCTCTCGAATAAGACCAAGAGGACGCACCGGAACCTCTATAGGAACCTCTCTTGGGCGCATTAGACCCAGAAGTGCCTGTCTTATTCTTGTCTGCCGTATCCGACTTCTTAGAAGCAGATTTGAACAACAGAGAATCCGAAGCTTTCTTTGTAATTTTATCATAAATTGCAGAAAGCTTGCCGTCAAAGAGAAGTTCTCCGGAGACCGAAGCGACTCTGAGAGAGTTCTTCACCTTAGTATCCACGAGTGTGGATGTAGCTAGGGCTGCGTCACGTCTAACCAACTCCAGGTTTGCCACTGAAAGGGTGGAGTTACACGTGGAATAAGCTACTGCCCTAGAAAGAAGTCTTAAAGAGGATTGTATATCCTGAAATTCTTTCCCTTGAAGGCGCAGTGATAACGCCTTAGTAAGGTGATCTGCGTAAGATAAGGCATCTAAACTGGCTCTGTTAGACGAAATAGCTGTTTCCAACACCGCGGTTGGAATAGACGCCGACGACGGTAATGATAGCTCTAAGTCTTCCGCCTCGTCGTCCATACGCAGAGGAACTCTCGGAATACCCTGTCCTGCCGTGTCGAATTTATTCCTTGCATTAATGAAAGGCAGGTTGAGAGTATTGGCGGACAAGAAACCTGCTTTCCCCATTTTGGAAGCAAGTTTAAATATAGCGTCGTTCAATAATTCAAATGTTCTTACAACATTATTGGACTGAGACGGAAACTCGGGAGCGATGTCCCTGAACCGCTCAAAAAATTCAGAGTCCAATGACGCTATAATCCTCTTGTCCGGAACCGCAGCAGTCTGGCCCGACGGAACAACTTGAGGGAGAAAGTGCCGGATGAAGTCCACGGCAGCTTTATGTTGTTCCGAAAGGGATAGCTCCAAGTCATCCGTATCCCTTTCACCATCCGGTCGGACCTCATGATTCTCCCGGTCGTCCGTCCCCGATGCTTCGGCAGAGCGTACCGACCCAGCACCGTCGGATAATTCCCGATCCGACACCGTTTCTGTCGGCTGCTGGGATGCTGCGATAAGTTGTGCTATCTGCACAAGTACGTCCGGCATCGAGGCCTGCGGAGGCGCAGTCTTTCGCTGCTTCGCCGAGGGCAGCTCCGCATCTGATGGCTCCCGCATACTTTTTCTATGCGAACGTCCGGAGTCCATCGGCCTCGTGTCCCTGGCTACCGGATGGTGTGACCTGGTCGCCGAAGAATCCCTGATTGGCGAAGCTGGTAAAATATCGGCGGTTACGCAGCCAAGGTGCGGTAGTGTGCGCTGACGAGAAGAAGAAGCCTGAGCAGTCTCCGCGGACTGCCTATACAACGGAGCGTCCCGAGCGACGGACGTATGCTCCGCTTGTCACACATTTTGTACCACAACATTTGGTCCCAAATGTTGTTGTACGAGAGAGGGGCCTCTCTTGCTCGCGGCCCGGCTGGACCTGGACGAGCTAGGAACCGGACTCAAAGGCTTCCTCCGATCTCGCCTACTATCCGCCGTCACTGGGTGTGCACGTTGAATGTTTATAGTGCTCGCATCACCCAACATTTCCTCCTGGACCACATCGGACGAACCCGGCTGCCGAACCATTCGGTGAATGGACGCTACACCGGGCGAGCTAGCGGACGACATTTGTTTAATCTCCATGAGCACTTTTGCCGCTAGCTCTGTATTCATTTGTGACGACGGAAGCGCACTTGCGGAAGATAACATGGAAACATCACCCTGTTCTTGTTCCTCTGAAATAGAAACTGAGAGAGCAGATTGACCTTGCGGAGAAAGAGCCGGCATAGCCCTTTCTCCAGTAACAACATACCATGACACACGTTTCCAATGTTTGTCATCCCAATATTGACATATAGAACAGGGATTAGTGCGAGAACTCTGACTACAATTAATACAATGATCATGAAAGTCAGAGGAAGATTTCTTCCTATTACAATTTGAACAATATCCTTTCATTGTGAAAAGTCAACAACAAGTCCTAGTTACTCGCACAAACCCCTGACACAAAGATACATAATAACATGATCCATTAATAATGAAAAAACAATTGCAAATCAAAATAATTTTTGAAAAATATTTTTTCAGCGAAGCCCAAGTTTCTGAAAAGTAACGTTGAGCCCCAATGGATCCGATGGCTAAGTGTGGTCAAAAATTTTAAATTTATATTAAATAATTAATGCAACACTTACGGATAATAAAAATGTATCTTATAGTGAGATAAACTACACCAAAGGCAAACAGCCCCCCTCAAAAGAGACTGTTGCCAATGTAAACAAACAGTGTAAAAACACCAGAAAACATGACTCCAGGCACTGACAAAACTGGCCCGAAATCAGTCATCAAAATTACACTCTATCTGATGCAAGACAGAGACTCCCAGGGGAGAATCTGCAGAACATCAGATGTAACCAAGCAACTCTCCCAAGAGAATTTTAGAAATGAACTTTCTCAAAAATATGCCAAAAGCATGGGAGAATTGCAAGGGGGGACTTAGAAGACCAGGGGAGAGGAAACACTGAATAAGCAGTGCAACTTTTTAGCAAGAATGACAACAAGAGGCCCATGCCTCGAAAATAGGCAACTTAACATAATTTCATAAAAAATTTTAAGTACAGCCCTGATTATTTTTTGTCACTCCTTTTTCCTCTCCTCCTTCTATATCCTCCTTAGAATCACCATTTCTCCAATAATTACGTGTCTGGCATCCTTTAAACTGAGATTTACAAGCACAAAGATCAGTGAGATGTTGACTGATGAAGGGCCAAACAGAGAATGATAATTGGCGCCAATTTCGGAACGTCCTTGACACTGCGCATGCGCAGTAGGGGCGAAGTATGGAGGTCCTATAGGACATGATTTCTTTTGGTTTTGGATGCAAATTTTGGGGATTGGGGGGCAAAATTTGTGTTTGGCCCTGGTTTTGTTAGAGTTAGCACCAGCTAAGTCTGGGTCATTGGTACAGTATAAAAATATAGGTAACTTAACATAATTTCATTAAAAAATTTTAAGTTACAGCCCTGATTATTTTCTGTCACTCATTTTTCCTCTCCTCCTTCTATTTCCTCTTTAGATCCACCATTTCTCTAATATTTATGTGTCTGGCATCATTTAAACTGAGATTTACAAGTACAAAGATCAGTCAGATGTGAACTGATGAAGGGCCAAACAAAGAATGATAAATGGCGCCAATTTCGGGACCTCCTTGACACTGCGCATGCGCAGTAGCGGCGAAGTATGGAGGGCCATTCAGGACATGATTTCTTTGGTTTTAGATGCAAATTTTGGGGATTGGGGGGCAAAATTTGTGTTTGGCCCTAGATTTTTAAGAGTTAGCACCAGCTATGTCTGGGTCATTGGTACAGTATAAAAATATATGCTGAAAATACCCAGTAGATTAAGAGTTAATTTCGGAATTTTGGGTTACAAAATTGTTGATAGATCAACAGAATTCCTCAAATCAGAATGATATATATGCACACATGTAATTCACCTTGGAACAAGAGAATCCCCTCGAACTTGAGTTGTTGGATCCAACTCAAATATGGAAGCTATATCATGACTATGTGGAACTGACACAAGATTATACACTGCTGCTGTTGGTGATCCTCTCAACTTGTTTCTCATTTGGTCTGGTGTTGGATCATTATCAACCTACAAGAAAAAAAATCTCATAACGACACCCATAAGTTTTCCATAATTTAAGACATTCATCACCCTTCATCCAGGATCACAGGTAACTTTTTACAATATTGGTAAATGCACTTGACTTCAATGTTAAATTTGTTATTTATTTATTTAGTGATTGGGGTTTAAGGTCACTTTTTAGCAGCAATGGATATAGTTTGACAACAGCAGAGTTATGAAGTCAAGTTCAACCAATCACTTAACTGGTAGAGTGCTAAATTATTTTTGGTCCTTAAAATTTGTTTGTGCGTTTTTGCCTTGTAACAATTTATGGGAGAGTGCCAGTAGGCACTCTCCCATAAATTGTAACAAGGCAAATCCTAACAGATAAAATAATATCACTTCAAAGATTATATGAAGCACAACCACAGAATATGGAGCCTTTAAATTGCAGTACCGGCACTTCAGAATAAAGCCCAAATATGGGCTTCCAGCACTCTACCAGTTAACCCTTTTACCTAGTACACGATAACAAAATTTGTTGTTTCAATTATACACCTGGAACTTAAGCACCCCCTGAAATGTTTCATGACAGTGAAGCTGCTGTTACTGATTATTATGTCTTAATGATCGCTATGTCTTGCAGTACATTTCATCTAGGAAAACATGATGTTTCTGGTTGATAACATACCCCAAACACATCCCCTCATCCATGTGAAGCATGCTTCCCACGAATGTCACAAAAAACACTATCACCCATATGCAATATCTGGGTATACAACAAGAAAATTTGTAACTTCTTTTATCAATAAATGTTGACATGGCAAGGAGGAGACTGTGAGAGGCACTAAGATGCAAATCGTTGACATGCATGCAACAGGCATGTCATTCAAAGCTATTGGAAGGCAACTTGGCTATAGTTATTCTGTCATCTGCAAACTTGTCCAAAAAACATCAACAAACCAATGCTGTCAAGGACTGACCAAGCACAGGACAACCCCAAAATACCTCTCCTGGGGAAGAACAGAGTCTGGCACTCCTCGTTAGGCGTGAACCCTTTGCTTCAAGTAGGATTTTGAACCGCCTTTGCCTCCCCAACAGGCATTTGTGCAACAGAGCTGTCCGAAACAGTCTCAAAGCACTAGACGGCTACATTGCCCCTCCCACACCTCCAGGCCTTGCCGAGGCCCAGAGGTGTGGGAGGGGCAGTGTAGCCATCTCATAGAGACTACCTTGTTACCAGCACCAAATAAAATGTACAAAGCCCACTAGGCAGAATTCATTGATAGTGAAACTTCATTTTGCCACTTTCAGCTTTTGTCAGCTTGAGGGGAGCTAATTGCTCCCATAGGCCATGCGAGGAGAACAATTTTTATCCCTCCTGCATTTTTAAGAATGCCAGGTCTACTATCCTAACCAACTAGACCAGTCTGGACACTAAAACAGCTAATTTTTAGTGGAGTCGCGGAATGTAAACTGTTAGCCAGTCAGATCTTGTAATTACACTGACAGTGCAAAAAGAAAGTAATCTGACTCAGAAGTATGCTAATCCAAATTAAAAACACAACATCAAAAGAAAATCAAACACTTATGTGGAAACCATCCACTAAGTCACACTACAACAACTGAATTAAATGAAAGTGTCAATGACACTGTAGCTTAACTTGTCTGTGAGTTGAGTTTGATGAAAAGGATAATGTTCAATGTTTATGAAAGGATTATGAAATAAGACAAGAATTGTGATAATTGGGAATATGTTCATGTCTGTTCCCTGTATGCTATGTTTTCAATAAAAACAAGAGGCCCCAAGGGGCCTGAGGTGGTCACCTGATATGGTAGCCAAAATATCAACCCAGAGAATTGATTTCAACAAGTTGCACCTGCTCCTCCTAAGAAAAGTTTATACCAAATATCCAAAGATTCTGACCAGTGGATCTAAAAAAAAAACAAGCCAAGACCAATACCAGGTCTGGACCTGCGTCGCTGCATGCAATTGAATCGGCAAACAGGAAGTGGCTGCACGGCAGATCTAAAAATTGCATACACAATACCACTGATCATTATCAGGCTCCAGATGAAATATAAAATCAATCCCTTGCATAGAAGCCGAGAAAAGTTTGACGAAAAATTTCAATGTTCAGTGGGTACAGGAAAATTTCAAAGTATCGGCAAACAGGAAGTGGCAGCACGGCAGATCTGAAAATTGCTTACACGACACAACTCAT
Source organism: Pictodentalium vernedei (assembly GCA_031216915.1). Lineage (NCBI taxonomy): Eukaryota > Metazoa > Mollusca > Scaphopoda > Dentaliida > Dentaliidae > Pictodentalium > Pictodentalium vernedei. Next base: position 719,190,619 of record CM062296.1, read on the forward strand.
CATTATGAAGCAGCAGACCAAATATAAAATCAATCCCTTGCATAGAAGCCGAGAAAACCTTGACGGAAAATTTCAATGTTCAGTGGATACAGTAAAAGTTCAAACTATTGGCAAACAGGAAGTGGCTGCACGGCAGATCTGAAAATTGTTTACACGATACAACTCGTCATTATGAAGCAGCAGACCAAATATATGAAAGTGTCAATGACACTGTAGCTCAACTTGACAAACTTGAACTTGGTAAGTTATAAATGAAATGGCAAAATTGAAGATCATTGGGACCAATGTCAGTTTTTTTGCCAGTGGCAACATTTTTTGACAGAAACCGAAGAAAATCGATAGCTTCCATCTAGAGGTCACCTCAAACAAGCATGCCAGGTTTCAAAGCAATCCGATCATAAATGTACCCTGTAGGGTGTGCCAAAGGGAAATATCAAGTCTTCTGACTAAACCAAGTTCTAAGAACGTTGGCCGCGGCAACATTTTTTGATGGAAATTGAAGAAAAATGATAGGTCCCATTTAGAGGTCTCCCCAAACAAGCATACCAGGTTTCAAAGCAATCAAATTATAAATGTGCCCTGTAGGGTGTGCCAAAGGGAAATATTGTGGTCTGACTAAACTGAGTTCTAAAAACGTTGGCCGCGGCAACATTTTTTGATGGAAATTGAAGAAAATCGATAGCTCCCATCTAGATGTCACCCCAAACAAGCATGCCAGGTTTCAAAGCAATCCGATCATAAATGTACCCTGTAGGGTGTGCCAAAGGGAAATATTGAGTCTTCTAACTAAACTAAGTTCTAAGAACGTTGGCCGCGGCAACATTTTTTGACAGAAATTGAAGAAAATCGATAGCTCCCATCTAGAGGTCTCCCCAAACAAGCATACCAGGTTTCAAAGCAATCTGATCATAAATGTACCCTGTAGGGTGTGCCAAAGGGAAATATTGAGGTCTGACTAAACTAAGTTCTACGAACCTTGGCCGTGGCAACATTTTTGGCCGGAAATTGAAGAAAATCGACAGCTCCCATCTAGAGGTCACCCTAAATAAGTGTATCAGGTTTCAAAGCAATCAAATCATAAATGTGCCGTGTAGGGTGTGCCAAAGGGAAATATTGTGGTTTGACTAAACTAAGTTCTAAGAACGTTGGCCGCAGCAACATTTTTTGCTGGAAATTGAAGAAAATCGACAGCTCCCATCTAGAGGTCACCCCAAACAAGCATAAGAAGTTTCAAAGTAATCTGATCATAAATGCGACCTGTGAGGTGTGCCAAAGGAAATTGTGGACGTACGTACTAACGTACGTACATACGTACGTGCGTGCGTACGTACGTACGCCGACGGACGAGAAGTGATGGCAATAGCTCAGCTTGACTTTGTCAAGTTGAGCTAAAAATCAATCCCTTGCATAGAAGCCGAGAAAACATTGACGGAAAATTTCAATGTTCAGTAGGTACAGTAAAATTTCAAAGTATTGGCAACAGGAAGTGGCTGCACGGCAGATCTGAAAATTGCTTACACGATACAACTCATCATTATGAAGCAGCAGACCAAATATAAAATCATTCCCTTTCATAGAAGCCAAGAAAACTTTGACGGAAAAAGTGTTTTGGATGGACTGACAGAATGACGGACTGACGGAAGGACGGAGTCAAGCAGTTACTAGACCTGCTCTGCCGCTGGCGACGCAGGTAAAAAGATTTTTAAAGAATATTCCTCATATTGAACTAAGTTATAATTCGGGCTCCCACAGGGAGCCCATATATGAACCCAGGAACTTGGCTTTAACAACAAACTTGAATCTCCCCCCCCCCCCCCCTCCCCACCCACCCAAGGATGCTGCACACCAAATATCAAAACATTCCGACTGCTGGATCTGAAAAAGAAGATTTTTAAAAAAAATTCCTCATTTTGAACTAAGTTACAATTCGAGCTCCCACAGTGAGCCCAAATATGGAGCTAGGGACATGGCTTGAACAAACTTGAATCTTACCCCACTATGGATACTGCATAAAAAATATCAAAAGCATTCATCTGCTGGATCTGAAGAAGATTTTTAAAGAAAATTCCTCATTTGAACTAAGTTGTCATTTGGGCTCCCATAGTGAGCACAAATATGAACCAAGGGACTTGGCTTGAACAAACTTGAATCCCCCCCACCCCCCCCCAAGGTTGCTGCATGCCAAATATCAAAACATTCCGACTGCTGAATCTGAAAAAGAAGATTTTTAAAGAAAAGTTAAAAAATTTATAGTAATTTATATATTTTTTATACTTACCAATGACCCAGACATAGCTGGTGCTAACTCTTAAAATATAGGGCCAAACACAAATTTTGCCCCCCAATCCCCAAAATTTGCATCTAAAACTAAAGAAAACATGTCCTGAAAGGCCCTCCACACTTCGCCCCTACTGCGCATGCGCAGTGTCAAGGACGTTCCGAAATTGGCGCCATTAATCATTCTAATAACCAGTGCCTGGTAAGCGCTATGTACTCAGCGGGGAGGCAAGAGTTCCCAACTCCTGGGAGGGCCATCCCCGTCTGGGTCATTGGTAAGTATAAAAAATATATAAATTACTATAAATTTTTTAACATTTTTATACTGTACCAATGACCCAGACATAGCTGAATAGTAAAAAGGCTGGAGGGCCAAGGACATAGAGCAAAATGGAATACGCTCAATAAAATAAAATAGAGTCATCCCCTGTAGGGAAAAAGAAGTAATAGGCCTTACATGTATCTTTCTTATTTATGATAAATTAGAAAGATACAACACCTTCAAAATTGAGCTTCATACATCCATGTACTCTATTAATATCCAATATAATCCTTATACTAATAATTTTTAAAGTAAGCCAATAAATAAAGTAAGTCTAGAGAATAGAGACTCTTATACTCCTAAAAGTGTCTGAGGATTGCATAATCATGTCCGTTGACATATGCAATATTCAAAAGCTATACTTTAAAAACTAAGACTTGAATGAATTTTAAAAACCTAAACTTCTCACTAAGCAACCATCCCAATAACAGCTCAGAATTACTAACTCCGGAGGAGGTATCCCCTTGTTTTCATAGTAAAACAGGTGACCCAAGGGAACACCCTCCCCCCCCCCCCCCCCTTTTTCTTGCCCTGGGTCAAATAGCCCAGAGCGAAGAGGGCAGCCGAACGGAGACACTGCAGAAACAGACAGCCTACCTAGCTATAGTAGCAACTGTTAAGTGAATGACATTCTGAGCAGTAGATAATAGACCTAACAATAGAGGCCTCCAGAAATGGACTCGATATTTCTAAGATAAAATTCATGAATGTGGATGGCTGAGCGCAATGAGCGGCCTTCAAAAATCTATAATAGCGACACTATTAATGTAAGCCCAAGAAGTAGAAGAACTCTTACTTCATGAGCCGAAATCTTAAGCACAACTGCTAAGTCAATGATATACCATAAGCAGTACCGATAGTTAATAGAATCCATTAACAATAAAATGGAGCGTAACGTCCTTCTACTAGACATCAAAGACAGAAGAAGCTTACGCCCTTTGTAATAAACAGATATCTGTTTATAAATACATAAACTGTACCCGGAAAGAGTAAAGGCCTATGCCCATACGAAGACGGAAGGACCTTAAAATAATAGGTTCCGGATAATAGGAGCCTAACTCTTATGCAACAATCCAACCTAAATAGTAACGGAAGTATTGATTCCGAAACTATGAAAGTGAAAATCATCCGTCGATAGTGCATGAAACTCACTGACTCTACAGTAAAAGAGAAACCAACAGAATTACTGTCTAAAAGGTCAGAATTTGAAAACTACTGTTTCCAGAGGCTCAAATGATTACTTAGCTAAATAAGAACCGAAGTTAAAATCCGTATAGGAATTTAATCTAAAGATTCTAAGTCTATTTATCAAAAAGTTACTAACTGACTTAGATAAAGAGACAAAAGACTCAATTGTAAACTATCGTAGAGTGCATAGGTATGAGGTAACATAAACCTACAACCTAAATAATAACAGGCTGCAGTAGATCTTGTGAAACAAGTATACTAAAAAATAGCAATGAGTAGTATGGAGGGATCAACAATATGAACATAATGATCCCTACACCACGACGGAAGAGCCTCCACTTTAGCCGCATAGAATAGCGAAGAAGAGGATCTCCTATAGTAAGAAATCGCGTCCAAAGCTCGTCCAGTACAGTGCTTACAATGCAATACGGACCACACAACGGAATACATGAAGGTTGCGACCTTGCTGGTTGTGATAAAGATGACACGATTTACCCAGTGAAAAAGATCCTCACATACAGGAAGATTTCACGTTAAGACCCACAGTAGACAAGAGAGTAAATTACTCATGATCTCTGTGAAGATAGAGATGCTATCAACAGAAATGTATTGTGGTTGTTTATCTTAGCAATACCTGCTAAAACAACAGCGCCGGAGGATACGCGTATCCTATCATTCCGTCCTATAGATCAATAGAGCGTTAACAATATTAGCTCAGAGATCTGGACAAGCCAACACATACGTCTGCAATTGATTAGCAAGCTGTGTCATAAATAAATCATCATTGGGCGCTCCCATAGATAGCAAATCTGATTGAATACTTGTTTGTTGAGAGTCCATTCTGACAGCAACAAGCGACCCGTAAGAGAACGGGAGTCCGATAAAACAATTAGACGACCCGGAATATGACGGACCAAAACTGAACTTGGTGTACTATAACCAACAGACGGATTCTTTCCATTAAATTGAATAACGGAAACGAAAGAGTGCCTCCCTGGTTCCGGAGATACGCCACTACTGTCGAATTAAAGGACAGGAATTTGGGCATGCGTTTCTGAATAATGTTCATGCAATGACATAAAGCAAGCCTAAAAAACATTATTCCGCGGAAGTTAAACTGATTGCTAAAAGACTGCGGAACCCAAAGACCCTGGCACTTCGAATCCGTAGGGATCAGTATTATATCCCAATCTGTTTGACTGGCAACCGTCATAACAGCCACACTCGGGTCCGGCAACTGCGGCGGCACTCTCTGAGTCAACCACCGAATGTTTGCCCCAGTCTGAATCTCTTGTAACACTAGATAGACAAGAGAACGTATAAATCGAGCAATTCATGGATTGCCGAAAAGTTGCTGTCGAAGAGAAGCTCCTCCGAGAACGAAGCGACTCTGAGAGAGTTCTTAACCTTACTATCCACGCGTGTGGATGTAGCTAGGGCTGCGTCACGTCTAACTAACTCCAATCAGCCACTGAAGGGCGGAGTTATACGTGAACAAACTACTGCCCTCAAAAGAAATTACATTGAGAATAATATCCCGTAAATCTTTTCTTGAAGACGTAATGATAACGCCTCAGTAAGGCGGATTACGTATAATAAAGCGTCTAAGTTAAGTCTACTATACATAATGTCGTTCCCAACATTGAAATTGGAAAAGACATAAACGGCGAAAAAGAATATATGCAGTCTTTAATCACACCGTCTAGACGCATATGAACTCTCGGTATGCCCTGCTCTGCCAAAATAAACTATTTGTATAAATGATAAAATGGCAGAAATGAGCAACGCGGACAAGAAACTAAACTATCATGCTTAGTAGCAGGCTTGTATATATATATATATAGCGTCGAAAAATAAAACACATGTTGTAATGACAATATTGGACTGCGTCGGTAAGTCAGGGACAATGTCCCTGAACCGATCGAAAAATCCGAGTCCAATGACGCTATAAGTCTCTTATCCAAGATCGCAGCAATGAAGTCCGAAATAATAATCACTGGAAGATAATGCCAGAAGATATGAAAGGCATCTTCCGCTACTACTAAAGGGAAAACTCGAAATCTTTCGAATCCCTTTCGCCATCATGTCGGACCCTATAAAGCGTTCGGTCGTCCGTAGCTGATGCAACCGCGGACCGCACCGACCCAGCGCCGTCGGATAATTCCTGATTCGACCGAGAAACTGTCAATTGCTGGGATGCTGCGAAACAACTGTGCTAACTCGGATAGCACGTCCGTCACTGAGGCCTGAGGAGAAGCGGTCTTACGATGCATTGCCGCTGGAAGCTCCGTGATCGTTACCCCGTGCATACTTCCAATATGCGAGCGAACGGAGTGTATAGGCCTCGTGTCCCTTGGCTACCGGATGGCGCGACCTATTCGCCGTGGAATCACTGAATGCCGAAACTGATCGGATACTCGAGGTCACGTAGCCAATGTGCGGTCATGTGCCCTGCTGTGAGGATGAGGAAGCATTAAAGACAGTCTCTCGGACTGTCAATATAACGGAGCGTCCCGACCAACGGACATATGCTCCGAATGTAAAATATCTGAACCACAACATGCGGTCCCCTATGTTGTTGGGTGAGAGAGGGACCTCTCTCGCTCACAGCCCGGACGGACCTGGACAAGCCAGGAACCGGACTAACAGGCTTCCTCCGATCTGTCCTCAATCTGCCGTCACTGGGTGAGTACTAAAGTAATTAAAGTGCTCGCATCACCCAAATCTCCTTCCTAGACCGCAACGGACGAACCCGGCAGCCGAACCATTCGATGAATGTATTCTACACCGGGTGAGCTAGCGAATGTCACTCCGTAGGCGATAGACATATTCCATGAGCACTTATTGCCGCTAACTCTTCATTAACTATGACGACAGAGGCACACTTTTGAAAGACATCTCCATAACTCTTCGAACAAGAAACCAGAAATGCTTGGTTAGCAAGCATAAAATAATAATATATATAGCGTCGTTCAATAATTCGAAAGTTTGTGTGACATTATTGGACTATGTCGGAACTGAGGGACGATGTCCCTGAACCGAACCAAAAATTTCTAAGTCCACCGACGCTATCAGTTTCTTATCCGGCATCGCAGCATTCTGGTCCGACGAAAGAAGCTGTAGAAGACCAAGTCAGATGACATACACAACAGCATATGTTGTTCCGAAAGGGAAAGCTCGAAATCCTCCGAATCCCTTTCGGTATCCCGTCGGACCGGATGAAACTTCGGACGTCCGTACCCGCTTCCGCGGAGCGTCCCGACCCAGCATCGTCGGAAAAAATATATGCGACAGATTCAGTTGATGCTGGGATGCTGCGATAAACTGTGCTATTAAGGAAAGCACGTCCGTTCCCGAGGCCTGTGCAGTAGCGGTCTTACGATGCATTGCCGCCGGAAGCTCCGTGTACGTTGACTCCCGCACACTTCCTATGCGAACGTCCGGAGTCTGCAGGCCTCGTGTCCCTGGCTATCGGATGGTGTGACCTGGTCGCCGAAGAATCCTTGATCGGCGAAGCTGGTAATATATCGGCGGTCACGCAGCCAAGGTGCGGTCGTGTGCGCTGACGAGAAGAGGAAGCCTTAGCAGTCTCAGCGGACTGCCTATACAACGGAGCGTCCCGAGCGACGGACGTATGCTCCGCTTGCGACACAATTTGTACCACAACATCTGGGGCCAGATGTTGTTGAACGAGGGAGGGGCCTCTCTCGCTTGCCGTCCGGATGGACCGGAACGAGCTATGAACCGGACTAAAAGGCTTCCTGCGTTCTCCCTCCGATCCGCCGTCACTGGGTGTGCATTAAGTTAATTTATAGTGCTCGCATCACCCCAAAATTCCTTCTAGACCGCAACGGATGAACCCGGCTGCCGAACCATTCGGTGAATGGACGCTACACCGGGCGAGCTAGCGGACGTCAAAGGCCGTCAAACCTACTAGGGTCCTCTTAGGCAATTGGCGTATTTACATGAGCACTTTTCCGCTAGCCCTTCATTAATTGTGACGACGGAGGCACACTGTTGGAAGACATCACAGATACATCACCCTAATCTTGATCGTCTGAAATAGAAATTGATAAAGTAGAGTGACCCTGCGGGGAAAGGACCGAAGTGTCCAAATCCCCAACAACATACCGTGACATACGCTTCCCATATTGTCATCAAAATCATACGATACAGAACAGGAGTTAATGCGAGTACACTGACCACATATAGAATGATAATAAAGTCAGAGGAAGACTTCCTCTTAAAACAATTGATCAATATCCTTTCAATGTGAAAAGAAAACAAGTCCTGGTACTCGCACTAACCCCTGGCAATCAAAATACATAATAATAACATGATCCATTAATATAGAAAAAATAATTGAAATCAAAATATTTTGAAAAAATATTTTTTCAGAACAGCCCAAGTTTCTGAAAAGTAACGTTGAGCCCCAATGGATCCCAAGCCTAAGTGTGGACAAAAATTTTAAAAATATTTTAAACAATTTATTCAACACTTTCGAACAATAATAATGTATCTAGTTATGATTAAAATAACATAAAGATATTATTTTTTAGAAATCCCCCCCTCACACAGAGGGCTGTTGTAAATGTAAACAATGAGTGTAAAAACACTAAAATAAGACTCCAGGCACCCAGGCCCGAAATCAGTTACCAAAAATACACTATCTGATGCAAAACAGAGACTTCCAGGGAAGAAACTGCAGAACATCAGATGGTAGATGCAGAACACAACGCCTAACCACCCGTAGGTGAAGACGTAAACATGGGGAAAGAACAGAATTCATTCTGTTATTCAGCTAAAACTCCCAAGAAATTTTAGTAATAATAATTACAGAAACTATGCCAAAAGCATGGGAGAATAGCAAGGGGGAACTTAAAGGACAGGGAGAGAGGAAAACACTTAAAAAAAAACAGTGTAACTAAATAATCAGAATGACAACAAAATGGCTGCTGCCTTGAAAATAGGTAACTTAACATAATTTCATTAAAAAATTTTAAGTTACAGCCCTGATAATATTCTGTCACACATTCTTTTCCTCTCCTCCTTCTCTATCCTCCTTAGAATCACCATTTCACTAATATTTATGTGTCTGGCATCATTTAAACTGAGATTTAAAAGCACAAAGATCAGTCAGATGTTAACTGATGAAGGGCCAAACTTAGAATGATTAATGGCGCCAATTTCGGAACGTCCTTGACACTGCGCATGCGCAGTAGGGGCGAAGTGTGGAGGGCCTTTCAGGACATGTTTTCTTTAGTTTTAGATGCAAATTTTGGGGATTGGGGGGCAAAATTTGTGTTTGGCCCTATATTTTAAGAGTTAGCACCAGCTATGTCTGGGTCATTGGTACAGTATAAAAATTTCCTCATTTTGAACTAAGTTATCATTCGGGCTCCCACAGTGAGCCCAAATATGGACCTAGGGAATGGCTTGAACAAACTTGAATCTTACCCCACTATGGATACTGCATAAAAAATATCAAAAGCATTCATCTGCTGGATCTGAAGAAGATTTTTAAAGAAAATTCCTCATTTGAACTAAGTTGTCATTTGGGCTCCCATAGTGAGCACAAATATGAACCAAGGGACTTGGCTTGAACAAATTTGAATCCCCCCCCCCCCCAAGGTTGCTGCATGCCAAATATCAAAACATTCCGACTGCTGAATCTGAATCTGAAGATTTTTAAAGAAAATTCCTCATTTTGAACTAAGTTATCATTCGGGCTCCCACAGTGAGCCCAAATATGGACCTAGGGAATGGCTTGAACAAACTTGAATCTCACCCTCCTAAGGATGCTGCATACCAAATATAAAAACATTCCGACTGCTGGATCTGAAGAAGAATATTTTTAAAGAAAATTCCTCATTTTGAACTAAGTTATAATTCGGGCTACCACAGTGAGCCCAAATATGAACCCAGTGACTTGGCTTGAACAAACCTGAATCTAACCTCCTTAAGCATGCTGCATAACCAATATCAAATGATTCTGCCTGCTGGATCTTGAGAAGAAGATTTTTGAAGAAATTTGCCTGAAATGCAGTAAGTTCAAATTTGGGCTACTATACTGAGCCCAAATATGAAACCAGGGGGCCAATTTGAACAAACTTGAATCAGATCCACCCCACAATGTTCCATGCCAAATATCAAAAGATTCTGCCTGCTGGATCTGGAGGAGAAGATTTTTTATGGAATTTGCCTGAAATGCACTAAGTTCGAATTCGAGCTTCTATAGTGACCCCAAATATGAATCCAGGGGGCCGATTTGAACAAACTTGAATCAGATCCAACCCACAATGTTGCATACCAAATATCAAACGATTCTGCCTGCTGGATCTGGAGAAGAAGATTTTTTAAGAAATTTGCCTGAATTGCACGAAGTTCGAATTCATGCTCCTATACTGAGCCCAAATATACACCCAGGGGGCCAATTTGAACAAACTTGAATCAGATCCACCCTACAATGTTGCATACCAAATATCAAAAGATTCAGCACTTTTTCAAAGTCCCAAAACTGTACCCTATGATAAAACCGATGGCAATTTTTTTTTACCAATCCTTTCTGTTGGTCCTAAGGAAGCTTCACACCAAATAAAAATTCTCAGTGCCATGCAGTTTTGGAGATATGGGCATTTTAATTTTTTTCTATTTTTAGCTCCTGCGGTTCCCACGGGGCTGGGGGAAAAAACATTCGGCATAAATTAGGTACTTATGACCCAATAAGCCCTCACATAAAATTTGGTTCAAATCAGCCTCTCAGTTCAGAAAATAGAAATTTCGGGCGGGGCCAAAAATTTTGCCCCTCCCATAACGATGCCAAATATAGCCCATCAAACTTCTCTTGAACGAATCTGAGTCTACACCTTAAAAGGAAGCTGCATGCCATATATCAAGTCTCTGCTACTGCTGGTTCATGAGAAAAAGATTTTCAAAAATTTTGGTGCCCCTTGGGGGCATGGCACCACCCAAGAGGAGCGGCAACTTCATTTGAACAAATCTGAATTGGCATTAGGTAATAAACATTTACCCAACATTTGAATAACGTTGGGCTAGTGGTTTTGAAGGAGAAGTCGATAATGTAAAGTTAATGCCGGATGACGACGGACAGAATGTGATCAGTAAAGCTCCCACTGAGCTTCACTCAGGTGAGCTAATATTATGAGGTGTAGACTGTACTAATGAATTGAGGGGTGGGTTAATGTGGCCCTCACAGTTAATGTATGTGGCCCTCACAGTTTATGTATGTCAACGAAAGTTACCAAGTTACAGTGAAATTATTCCAAAACTAGTAATCCTATCAAGTTACAATGAAATCCCTTCATAAATACGGCCTGTAGACTGTGCTAAAGCTTTTCAGGCTTCAGGCCTGTGTAGCCATAATGGTTGACAGATCGCAACCAAAAGAGGACGTCCTCATCTTGACATTATACTAAGTCATCCTACCAAGTTACAAGGAAATCTCTTCATAAACATGTCTGTGCTAAAGTTTTTCAGGTTTTGGGCTCGGGCAGCCGTCATGGTTGAATGATCACGACCAAAAGGGGACATTATCATCTAGACATTATATGGAGTCAAACTGCCAAGTTACAATGAAATCCCTCCATAAATACGACCTACAGACTATGCTAAAGGTTTTCAGGTTTTAGGCTTGGGCAGCCATCATGGCTGAACGATCGCGACCAAAAAGGGATGTTCTCATTCAGACATTATTTGGAGTCATCCTACCAAGTTACAATGAAATCCCTTCATAAATATGACCTGAAGACTGTGCTAAAGGTTTTCGGGCTTCGGGCACCTGTGCCCGTCACAGTTGACCAATCGCGACCAAAAGGGGACGTTCTCATCTAGACATTATATGAAGTCAACCTACCAAGTTACAATGAAATCCCTCCATAAATATGACCTGTAGACTGTACTCAAGGTTTTCGGGTTTTGGGCTCAGGCAGTTGTCATGGTTGACAGATCGTAACCAAATGTGGAAGTTCTCATCTAGACATCATACAGAGTCATCCTACCAAGTTACAATGAAATCCCTCCATATTAAACATGACCTGCAGACTGTGCTACAAGTTTTGGGGTTTTGGGCTTGGGCAGCCATCACGGTTGACAGATCATGACCAAAAGGGGATGTTCTCATCTAGATATTATGCAGAGGCTTCCTACCAAGTTACAATGAAATTCCTTCATAAATACGACCTGTACACTGTGCTAAAGGTTTTTGGGTTTTGGGCTCGGGCGACCATCACAGTTGACCGATCATGACCAAAAGAGGATGTTCTCATCTAGACATGACCCCAAACTTGCATATGAAATTTTGTGGCGATTGGACAAGAACTACAGGGTGTAGGCTGTGCTAAGGAAAATGTGAACAGACTTACAGACTTCTGCACGCGTGATGGCAATAGCTTATCTTGACTTGACTACAATTTAACAATTATGGGCACTGAAAGTTTTATGCAATTTTTCTACACTTTGACAATCTACAACCTGTGGCATTGTAGTTGTTTCTTACCAAGTCTTGGCTGCCTATGTAGGAGGTAGCCGTGACTTACCAAGAAACAACAGCGAAGGTACTTAGAATATAACTTGGTAGTTTCCTCAGAGACAGCAGGTTAGGGCACATGTTCTGTTGTAGTAAAAAGTCATTCAAGTAGGAATTTGGCACCCAAAAGGGTTAAGTATTTTCTGTTATGATCTATTCTAGATTGGGAAAAACATATTTTTGTGTCATTTGTTGAGCTGTTGCAATGTTCTTATTTAAATTATATCCAGATAACACAACTAAAAATAAATGTTTAAGTTAAATGATGTTGAAAAGTAAACTAAAGCATCAAGAGTATTGATTTTGGTACCAAAATTGAGATAAATGTCGAAGGTATAAAAGTGGGAGGTCAAAATGAATTCTCAGTGGCATTTTTGTAACTTTTCTGAATATGAGAAACACATTTTTATTTCATTGTCACATATTTTTTAATACAACAATCGGTCAGAGACATTGGAATAACAACTATTACTTAAGTAGTACATGTTTTGGTACATAACACAGAGACAACACTGACACTCTGATGATTTTTGCACTTTAGAAATGGTGGCAACACAAGATTTTCAAAACATGAGGTAATCACCTAATGTGATGATCAGATGGTAAATGTCTTTTTTACATCATTTGTTTACATATATTTTAACAATGAAATTGTCCCAAAATATCATGAAAAACACAAATTTTCTTTGGAAAACATTTTCTGTGGGGTTTTTTGCACCAGTGGTTAGTAAATTCTAACTGATGATTCCTTTAGTGATTCAATGTTTCACATTTTTAAACAGGTCTGTTTTTCAACCACGTGGGTTTTCTAAATATGGTATCCCACATGACCTGAAAACATGTTAACAGAAACGAACATGGCACTTCTCAACAAAACCCAAACATTTGAATACTCTGTTCAAACATAAATGCTGTTGTGAATTCAAATTGTTTGATGTCATTGCCTTGTTCTTCGATATCCGAGGCAACTTTAGCCACAGACAGTTTTGCTCTAATTTGCTCCGTTTACGGCACTCACAAAAAATGCGGCAGACTTTCAGGAATCACTTTAACCAGTTTCTACTAGTTTAGTTGTAACTATGCATTTGTTTAGGTTCTGTTCTATGATTTATGATATTCTTGTATAGATTTAGATAAAAGAAAGTGAACTACAGCAACAACAAACAGTTTGGAAGCGTATTAAAAAAAACTTCTTGTTTACAATTTTTCCTGAATTTTTTGACAAGGGAGAGAGTTTTCTTTTCTTTAACCCTTTACCTAACACGAAAGGCAGATGACACTTGCAAACAAAATGCTTGAATAACTAAATTTTTTCATATTTGCATAAAAAACATAGCTTGAGCTCATTCCAAGGATGCATCATACATAACCTATGTTTTTGAGACAAAACAATGAAAATTGAATGTGATTTTTAGTGAATAATGGTGGCCGGTTTTCCCTGTTATGTTGGGTAAATGTTAACTCTTTATACAAATAGGCTACACCCTGATAGTCTACATCCTGGCACTTTGCAGTTGTTTGTAGGGAGGCTTTGGCTGTGTATATACATATATGCTGAGAAACAGATGCCAGAGTAATTGGAATATAACTTGTGAACCCATCATATTTATTACACATAGGAATTGGAAAAGAATTGGCTTTAGTGACTATACATTTTGACTTGGTGAAAATAAAGCAGAGACACTTTTTTTTTTCTTTTTGCAGAATTTTAATGACAGGGGAGGTGCTTGCAAAACATAGACTTTTTTCAATTGCCCAAACATGGAATAACAAATTCATATGAACAAAAACATTACCTCAGCAGCTAGATACTGCCCAGTAGCTAAATGTTTGAACCGATAAAGGCTGTTCCATCTGCCAGCACCACCCCTACATACTTCATTCTGTACAACCTGTAAAATAAGAAAAGACACAACATGTTTATTCAATGAGCATTATGTTGAGGACATCATATCACTTAAAACTAAACTGTACATGTACAGAAAATAAACAACTTAACAACAAAAAATCCCCCTCCATTCAACTGCCATTTTAACATATTTTACTGTCCCCCAGAAAAATAAAAGTGAGACAAGAATTCTAAATTTTCCTGCATGATAATGCTGCTATTCAAAATATACATAAATGCCCATCTAGCATTAGCTTGATGCTGGCATGTCAACCGGTACCTGTTCCAGTACTGCCAGTTCCCTCATGCTCCAACCGGAACTGGTACTGAAGCTTTTGTCCTGCCGGGACAAAATTATTTTAGGGGAAATTCCTAACTGAACGAGGGTAAACAGGCTAATAATTGTGTATGGCAGACTTACACAACATACTTTCAGCTTATTTGTGAATGAACATATCAAAACACTCTAAAGGGGCATGTTCTGTCTGCACCACCACCTCGATAAGGCTGATCATTTTAACTTTCCAAACATGCCATCCAAGACAATGAATGCACCATCATTGGCTACTTCAAAGAAATTGTTCTGTGGCAACATCAAAGTAATCATAAAGCATGATATTCGTGCTTTATGATTACTTTGATGTCGCCACAGAATAATTGGTACGATGCCATGTTTATCTTTGTGATCTTGGGGACTGGGTCGGTTTAAATACGAATTTCTCCTATCTGATTGTGATGACACCCAATTGTTGACTTGTCCTGGTACTGGTTTCAACGGGACAGGTTCGGCCCCATCCCGGTACCTGTTATGTTGGTACCGGTAGTAATTTGACATGCCTGGCCTGAGGACAACAATAATACTCTTCTATTGCAAAATGTTCAACAAATTCAGAAAGCTGCTGAAAGATAGGCGAACTATCTTGTCATAAAAACTGCAACTAAATACTGGACTAGTGCCTCTGCTTTTGATGATTTTAGTTTGTCTGGCAGTTTAGATACTGACTTTTGACTACCAGGTAAATGATGCTGCCCAGGGTTTGATTCCCAGCAGGGGGACAAAAAACTGACACTGAATTCCTTTATGACATTGACATATGTAAATTCAATGGGGTTTAACAGCACTTTCAACAGCCAGGGGTACCTCATCTCAGACAGTTTTATGGGTGAAGGAGGCCAGAGTACCTGGAGAGAACCACTGAGCAGTGGCAAGCAACTATCAGATTCTCCAATGTACGAATTCTGCACAAGCAGGGTTAGAATTGGTTGAAGGCAAGTGCACCATCATCGTGCAGTATGCCTTAGTGCAGAGTGCCACAGGTGCCCCCACATGAGCAATCGGATTTAGTGCCTTGCCTAAAGACACAACATAGTTACTGTTAACCCTTCAAGTGCTACTAATGTAATATTATAGTAGGTTCCCCAGTGATGAATTGTTTTATACATTTACAGCAAAATATATACAGTATGTTCAGATAAGAGTAACTCAATAAACATAGAAATTAGGCCAGCAAAACCTGTATGTAACATTATTGCCAATTAATGAGGCTTTCAACAAAAATGAACTTAATATTATTCTGTATATATTTTTACCTGTACAGGTGTAAATGCAGGTGAAAATCATCTAATTTTGCATTACTAATGTTCAATTTCATTTCAGACCTCTGGAAAACAGACACTGAGTCATTAAATGATGTATATTGTTTATAAAATAAATTTTCTGTTAAACTTTTCAGGATATGGGTTTCTAAAATCACAGGTATTTCTCGGGTTACCAGGTAAAAATTTCATCTCAGGTGTGTTTTGTAAAACAATTCATTCAAATGTCAAATTTTGAAAAATAAAGTTAATTATACAATCATTGTTTGTTATTCACTTTGCATCAAGAAGAAGCTAACCGACAGTTATTATCAAAAGGAAAGAACAGGTGAGAACAGGAACAGGTAATAACAGGAACAGGTAAGAAAAGGTATGTACAGGTGCACAGCAGGTAAATTTTAATCAGTTTCATCGGAGTTATCCCCAGCACTCAATATGGATCTATAATTGACCCTTGTATGAAATATCCTGAAGCAATCGGGTGCACAGATAGCTACATGACATGATGGACACCAAAATGACGTTTGCTTGTGATGACATACTTGCCAGTCTTTTTTCTTTTTATTGCATGCTACACAATTGCGAACAGGCCTTGCATACTTTGCCCCAGGAACAGAAGGAATATATTCTACAAAATATCTCTCTACACATCTTTCGCGAATTGTCCGAAATTTCCACCCTCGCTTTGCAGGTACAGATGCATTTTCTGCCTCGGTAGCATAGGCTTTTACAAGTGATAACCTAAAGTCATGGTGACTCATTTTTTTTGTTCACAGGTGAGAATGTGAGGTACAAACAGTATGCATTTATTATGCAAACACTGAAAAGGTAGAAAAACAATTTTTGCCACCACTTTTTAGTTTTACGATTAACTGTATGGTATGTGTTGAACTGGTCGGATAAATCAACCCCCCCCCCCCCCTCCCCATATATTGATGTAATCCAGTAATCCACAATACAGGAAGGTGTTAAAGCGGGGACATGATCGTTTGTTTGCGAGTTGAATAAAACAAGAACATTCGGCTCGTGGCAGTCGAAATCATATTTACATCTCTCTTATGGTATTTAACCACCAATAAATTATCTTTCTTACGATGGATATTGTCACCTTGACTGAGTTTTTGTTTTCTTTTTCATTGCTTCGGACACATTCTTCAGGTTGCTTTGCAAGGTCCCACAAACATACATGTTTTGCAAATCAAGTTCCTCGAAAAGTTCTAGGGAAGAATAATAGTTATCCAAGTATTTAAAATGACCTTTGTTGAGTAAACCAAATTTAGTTAACATACTGATCACAAGTTTACTTGTTTCCGTTAGAATTTCTGGGTTTAATCCTAAAGGTTTGGGGGGGGGGGGGGAGGGAGAGGGGGGGGGGGGGGGGGTTCTGAGTAAATTTCGTACCCTAAGCAGTACCCACTACTGGCTTCACAAATCTGAAAAAGTTTTATTCCAAATTTTGTGGGCTTTGCTGGATTATATACTTTGAAGTGAAGCCGACCCTTCCATGGACAAGTTGCTTCTTCAAAACTTATGTTTTTTGGGGGAGGGGAGGGGAATAAACCTCAGGAAATGTTTATAAATTTTGTTCAATAATAGGGCGGACTTTGAATAAAGGGTAGGTGTTATCATTTGAAGTATTGTCAACCAGGTGCAAATTTTATAGAATACTTAACCTGTCTCTGCTCAATTTTTGAGCAAAATATTGGGTTGATGAAACCGTATCACTTGACCAATAATTGTCCAGGTCCAATTTGCAAACCAATCCCACAGCAATAACCAGTGACAAAAATATTTTTAGTTTATCGAGAGTCAATGGTTTCCATTTCTAATATGGCTGTACAGTTTCATATCTCCTTTACAGATGCGCTGATCTGCATAAATATTGGTCTGAGTTGTGATTAATTTAAAAAAAATTTTCATCTAAAAATAACTGTAAATAGTTGATTGGTTCGTTATTTTCCATGTAAATATTCAATTTCGATTTCTCAGTAAATGGAGCATTAAAAGTGGGCGTTGTCGAATCATGTATCCATTTGTTTTCAATATCAGCTGGGTCATCGTTGACTTCCACAGCCACAGGTAAAAAATCATCTGTAGGCCGTTCACCCAAGATATGACCATTACACACAATAGCTGTCTCAAATCCAAAGAATGAACTCAATTCTTCATCACTATTAAGACTTATATTGTCCAAATCATCTTCCGACGAAGAACAGGTATCAACACAAGACATTTTACTATCGAAAAATTCACCTGCCATTCACTTGTCAAAACACGTGCCTCAGAGGTCTTACCTGTGCGTTGATTGGTTCAAATATTATAGTTTCACACAAAATATCATTCATTAGCCAATCAGCTATCATTTTACATGATACTTGTGATGTTTGAGAACTTCCCCATAGATTTCCCAAACCAAAAATAAATCACAACAAAGAAACGACATATGTCGTGACCAGCATTATAGGAGATGTTTTTCGAATGTGACTTTTGTCGCGACAAACAGTTTAAGAGTTAAGTCAGATTGAACCATGGTACAACCCTCTAACCACTGAGCCACCATACTCCCCTTTATAACATTACCATGCCATTAAAAAATTAAAATTTTTTAGTAAATTTTGTTTCTTAACATACCTACCACAATTGTTTACAATTGGCTGTAACATAAGTGCAAGCCCTACTTCGGAACTAACTCAAGCTTTTAGAATCTTTTCCAAACGAGTTGGAAAAGTACTAGAGTGCAAAAGCACGAAAAAGATCGAAAAAAGGGTCGAGCGAGACCAGCGCTCGAAATTACAGGTACTCTCTCTGCACACCTCTTGCGTTTACCGAGCGCATGCGCAACAAACCGTGACGTCAATTCCGTATTTCCGCCAACGAGAAGTTTGTGATTTAGCGGGGAGGCATCGATATCAAAGATATCCCCAAGGAGGGTGGGCCTCCGGTAAACAATTGTGGTAGGTATGTTAAGAAACAAAATTTACTAAAAAATTTTAATTTCTTTTCAACCTACTCACAATTGTTTACAATTGGCTGAATAAACAATAGGAGGAGGTGAATCACATAACCAATACCAACAAGAGTAGCAGTAACGAAAGCAAGGATGGCAGAGAACAAAAACTAAAACCTGTAATGAAGAAAGAGAGAAGGCACCTGAAAAGAACAAGGCTGAGAGAAGCGCAACCTCGACAAAAACAATTTAACGAGGGTGCACCACAGCCTGAGCAGCAACGAGAGGGCCTAAAGAATAAAGGTCCTCAGATTGCTGCTGAAGGTGGCGGAGATAAAAAGGAGGAGAAGGTAGAAGCATTCCTCCAGTAAGCCGCATTCATAACATCACGGAGCGAAACAGAATTGGAGAACGCCCAGGATGTAGAAATGGCACGAACCTCGTGAGCATTAAGCCGGTTCGAAACAAGATCCGATGCAGACAAGCGAGAATAAGCCAGCTTGATTGCGAGACAGATCCACCTGGAAATAGAATGGGAAGAGATAGACTGCCGCTTAGGAATGAGAGACAGAAAAAAAATCTCTTCCGATCCCTCCTAATGAACTGAGTGCGAGTAATGTAAGTCTTGACCGCACGAACAGGACAAAGAAGAGGCCTCCGTCCATCTACAGCAGGGAGAGCCCGAATGCAGATGGGAGGAGGTACCGAATCGGGGAGTTGATTCTTAGCCAGAAAAGAGCAATCAGTAGTGAATGTGACACTGTTAGCCTCATTTCGGAAGAAGGCAGAATCAACAGATAGCGCATGAAGCTCACTGACTCGACGAGCAGAAGCAAACGCTAGAAGAAAAGCCGTCTTATAGGTGAGAAAACGCATGTCGGTCCCAGATAAAGGCTCGAAAGGCGCCCCCTCCAAACAGTGCAACACCCATGCCAAGTTCCACTTGGGTGTAAGACGCAAAACTCGAGGCCTCTTCAAAGAAAAGTGCCGAATAAGTTTGGAGAGGAAAAGATTACGACCGATACACCGCTTTCCCACATAAGAGAAAGTATCAGACAGCATAGACCGATAGCCCTTAATCGTAATAGGCTGGAGGCCCTTGGAGTCAAAAAGAAAAACCAGAAAATCCGCAATTTGAGCGATAGACGGATCACGGTAATTCACATTGTGATCTGAACACCAGCGGCAGAAAACCTTCCACTTGGCGGCATAAGTCATTCCAGTGGAAGGTCGCCGCGATGCAGAAATGCACTCCACTGATCGTCTCGAAAAACCTCTACGTCGGAGACTGGACCTGATAAAAGACAGGCGTGAAGGGACAGGCTCGCCAGGTTGTTGTGATACTTCCTGGGACGACCCTGTGAAAGAAGATCGCGACGTAGAGGTAGACGAATCGGTCGATCGGCCAATAGAGGCCGCAGCAGATTGATCCACACCCTCTGTGGAGACAGGGGTGTGATCAGAATGATCCTGCAACTGCAAGCACGAATCTTCGCTAAAACTTGAGGAAGAATCGGTGCAGGAGGAAAGGCATAGCCGACCCAGCCTGTCCAGTCCAGAGACAGAGCGTCTACTGCAAATGCCAGAGGATCTGGACAAGGGGAGACAAAAGTCTCTACCTGATGATTCCAGCGAGTAGCGAAAAGGTCGACCTGAGGACGACCCCACTGCTCGCAAATCGCCTGAAACACCGACCGATGTAGCATCCATTCGGTTGGAAGGACACTGTCGCGTCGGGACAGGGAGTCTGCTAGGACGTTGAGACGCCCGGGAATGTGTCGAATGGACACCCGAGCGTTCACATCCCGTGCCAACAGAAGAAGATCCCGAGACAGCCGATACATAGGAATCGAATGAGTGCCTCCCTGATTCCGTATGTAGGCCACTACTGTCGAATTGTCCGAAAGAAGTAGGACAACATGGTCCGACAGATGAGGGATCCAAAGCCGAAAACTCAACAGAAGAGCAAGGAGCTCCTTCTGGTTGATATGAAGGTCCACCTGCTCGCTGTCCCACTCTCCGTGAGTAGACAGACCGAGAGGGTCCAACGTCGCACCCCAGCCCCGATCGCTGGCATCCGCAGTAAGGATGCGATCGGCCAAAGGAAGATCCAACGGAACACCCTGTGTCAGCCAGGGAATATTTGCCCAAGGGCGGAGGTGACAAAGCAGAGACCGAGGAATAGTGAGTTCCAGGTCCAGCGGATCTACATTCGGACGCCAATGATCCAACAGGAAGTGTTGGAGAGGTCGGACAAACAAGCGACCGAGCGGAATGAGATCGGTCACCGAACCGCAAAGGCCCAGCATCCGAAGGAAAGTCCTGGCCGAGACCGAGGAAGATTGAAGCAGGTCCCGAGTCAAGGCGGAAAGAATCGTCGCCCGAGCCTGGGGAACCGACACTACATTGTGAAGAGTGTCGAAATCCATCCCCAAATGACGGAATCGCTGAGAAGGAAGAAGATCCGACTTCTCGCGATTGACTCTGAAACCCAGCGACGCTAGAAGGCAAAGAAACTGCCGGACATCGAACTCCAGAACAGCAGCATCGTGGTGCCGTTGGAGGATGTCGTCTAGGTAGGCGGACGAAGTCACCGCCGACTGAGTGCGATGGAAAGCAAGCACATGTGACATCAGTCGGGTGAAGGCCCAAGGAGCCAGGTTCAAACCGAACGGGAGAGCTCTGAATTGAAAAACTCGATCCCGAAACGAGAACCGAAGGTATTTCCGTGACGCCAGATGAATGGGTACATGGAAGTAGGCATCCTTCAGGTCGATACTGGCCGCAAAATCGCCCTGATGAACTGAACGTCGAACCGACCGGAAAGTCTCCATACTGAAACGAGGAGCAATTATGTACTCGTTCAGGGTACTCAGATCGATGACAGGACGAAATTGGCCGTTTTTCTTCGGCACCAAGAAAAGTCTCGAGTAAAACCCCGGTGAAAGGGTGTTCCTGACCACCTCGATCGCCCCTTTGGTGAGGAGATTGTCGATCTCCTGCACCAGAAGGTCCCGACGCAGAGAATCTGAAGGGACCTGAGTCGGAAGGGGCACCCGAGATAAACTGGGGTGCCGATGGAAGGACAGTCGCAGACCGGAATGAATGACGTCGAGGACCCAAGAGTCCGACGTTATCTCTGTCCAACGGTCGTAAAACAGCGACAGCCTTCCTCCGACTGGAGGCGAATCGAGGTGAGAACCTTCACTTGCGGCCTCGACGAGGCCCCCGAGAGGAGAAACCACCTCGGGAAGTGACAGAGTCCTGAGACTTTCCAGCCTGAGGCTGCCAGCGGGCCTGGCCACGTCGGCGCTTCTTATGAGCAGAAGGAGCAGACGGAGCCGAAGGCGTAGCCGACGTCGCCGACGAGGCAGACGCAGCAGCACGCTTGGCGGGCCTGGAACGACCCCCACCCGCAGCAGCAGGTGGGTCAAGCTGTCTCAGCAAAAGCTGGTCCTTCGAATGACGAAGAACTTCGCCACGAACAGCTTCCACGGAACCATGGAACAACTGAGGTCCTACCAAAGAGGCAGACCTCAGAACAGCACGTTGCTCAGAAGGAAGGGATGGTAAAGAATCCAAAACCGCATCCCGGCGTGCCAGCTCCAAATTGGCCGTGTTACAGGCGTGAGCGTGAGTCAAGTTCATAAGAGCCTGTGACAAAACGCGAAAAGGCGCCTGAGCGTCATCAAACTCCCCTGGTGGAAAATATTCAGCCAGAGCAGCGACAACATGGTCCGCGAGAGATAACATACCCAGCATCTCTCGGGACAGGCCCACCATAGACTCAACTACCGACATCGGGAGAACTGCCGACTTAGGCTTAGTCAACCCGAGGGAAGAAGAATCCTCATCCACAGTAGTCATCCCTTGGAAGACTGGTGGAGAGACGGAATCGTAAACACGAAACCGCGATGGAGGCAGGAAGGCATCAGCTCTAGAAAAGAAGGAACCCTTAAGGGCCTTAGAACGCATTTTGGCGTCTAAGCCCTGGAAGGACTCAACCACCTGAGCCGATTGCAGAGGACGCAAAGCCCCGGAGCTAGAAGGCTCAACAGGGTTACGGCGCTCCACAGTGGACCGCGGCCGGACGGTCACAGAAGGCTGGTCGGAAGGTAGAACGTCCGGCAATAAGCCAAAGACGAAATCCAAAGCCTGCCCCAAGACTGACGAGGGGGGACCATCACCTTCAAGATACTCGTCATCCTCCGTAGCAGAGGAGACGTAGCCCAACTCGGGCTGACCAGCAGAAACCTCCTGTGAATACTGTGCAGTATCCAAGGGGCCAGGCGAGACATCTCGGCGACCGACCAAAGGAGGTTGTGCCTCAGGAGGCACGGGGAGGCCAACTTGAGGGTTGCCAGAAAGCAACCGGGTGAGCGCCAAAACGGCCTGGCGCAGGTCACCCTGAGAATCCGTCGCAGCAGAAACGCCCGACGGAGTGTCCTCCCAATGGACCCTTCTGGTAGAAGAACCCAAATCCTCAGAAGAGACCGACGGCGAACGTCGATCGGCAGACAGAATAGGAGCACGGTGAGAAGACACCGGAGGATAGTCCCGATTGTGACGCCCAGGAGCCATCACTGGCCTCTGCGAAACAGAAGGCCCTGCCTGCAAATCCTCGAAAGGGACCGACGGCGCACGTCGATCGGTAGCTGGACCTAGGACACGGTGAGAAGACACCGGAGGATTGTCCCAAGAATGACAGGAACCTGTCATTGACCTCTGCGCAGCAGACGGCCCCAACTGCCTATCCTCTGAGACCGACGGCAAGCATCGATCGACACCCAGACTCGGAACACAGTGAGGAATCACCGGAGGAAGGTTCCGAGAGTGACAGCTAACCGGGGCTGTCACTGACCGCTGCCGAACAGCAGGCCCTGGATGCCAACGTCCCAACAGCATCCCGCTAGTCGGCACACTAGCAGGCGAAGGTGGAACAATAAACGATTCACTCGAGGGACGAGGAATCGCTGCCGAAGCGACCGGCCGGCTCAACCGACTAGGAGCAAACCTAGCCAGATGAGACGGAGCAGACAGCAAACCCGCACAGCCTCGCCGCGAGGCTGGGGGAGGCTGAGAACACACAGACACACCAGCAGATACAGCCTCGGTCCCCCGAGACTGTAGACCATCCCCAGAAGAGATGGAAGAGCCACCATCAGACAGAATAGGATCTGGAGTAGCAACCCCCTCAACAACGGTCGACGGAATTGGAGGCAGATCGGAGAGGGTTACCGAGTTGACCTCGGAAAAGCTCTCAACGAAAACAGACGCCTCAATAGTGACATCCGAAGACAAAGAGACCGCGGTCTCCTCATCAGGTATCACAGAACAAACACCGTCAACAGTTGCAGAGGAGCTCGCCACAGAAGTCAGATCCGAATCCTGTGTGACAGAGTCACCACGTGCACCAGCAGAAATGTCTGCAACGGCACGGCTACCCTTACCCCGAGAACGAGGGGTTCTAGCTCTGGAAAGAACCACCTTGTTAACAGAAGCCCAAAATTTAGAGGACCAAACCCCACAGATACCACATGATTGGGCCTGAGTGCAATTGTTGCAAGTGACACATGTGGTATGGGAATCGTCCACATGTTTCACCTGCAAACAAGAGGTACAAGGAATAGTCTTAGGCATGATATAAATACAACAATCAAGCTTCCCGCCGACGGAAAACAGAACGAAGGTCGTGTTCACACGTGGGGGAAAGGCAAGATAAAGTGTGAAAAGCACAGCAATAATAATACAAATTAACATTAAATGTAGAGTAATAATTTGGTAGCTTGAAAAAGGATACAATCCAGTAGCACACTAAAGACGATTAATAAGTTGTTCACGAAGAATTAATATCATAAACAGCACAGTCACAAAAATTTCCGACCATGAACAATGGCGGAAAATAAAGGAATTGACGTCACGGTTTGTTGCGCATGCGCTCGGTAAACGCAAGAGGTGTGCAGAGAGAGTACCTGTAATTTCGAGCGCTGGTCTCGCTCGACCCTTTTTTCGATCTTTTTCGTGCTTTTGCACTCTAGTACTTTTCCAACTCGTTTGGAAAAGATTCTAAAAGCTTGAGTTAGTTCCGAAGATGGGCTTGCACTTATGTTACAGCCAATTGTAAACAATTGTGAGTAGGTTGAAAAGAAACAAGAGGCCCCAAGGGGCCTTAATCGCTCACCGGGCTAAGTGATTCAAACAAAGTGGTTCAATGAAGTATTTGGGGTCACATTCAATTAGACATGGTTCATCAACACTACAAAGGAATGAAGTCATGAGAGACAAATTTTATGGAACTAGGGACATGGCTTGAACAAACTTAAATCTTACCCCCTAAGGATGCTGATAAAGTGGTTCAAAGAAGTATTTTGGGTCACATTCAGTTAGTCATGGTTCATCAACACCAAAGAGGAATGAAGTAATTATTCATTACTCTGTTGTCCATGTCAGATGATTATTATCATAGGTCTTCCTGACTGCTTCCAGTTCTATCAGTTGTTGACAAGCACTACTAAACTTCCAAGGGCTGTTATGTCATTGCAGTTTGAAAGGCAAAAATTCAAGGAAAAACACTAAGGAATGGATTTGAACACACTTGGAACCTAACCTGCCCCCCCCCCCCCTCCCCCTCCCAGAGAGCCCAAATATTAAGCCAGGGACTTGAATTGAACAAACTTGAATCTGACCCTTCTAGAGATGTTGCATACCAAATATCAAAATATTTTCAATGGTGGATCTGATGAATGAATCTGACACTCCAAGAGATGTCACATACTAAACATGAAAGGATTCTGACTGGTGGATCTGAAGAAGAAGATTTTTAAAGAAATTTCCTCATTTTGAACTAAGTTATCATTTGGGCTCCCACAGTGAGCCCAAATATGGACCTAGGGACATGGTTTGAATAAACTTGAATCTCACCCCCCTAAGGATGCTGCATGCCAAATATCAAAACATTCCGACTGCTGAATCTGAAGAAGAAGATTTTTAAAGAAAAATTCCTCATATTGACTAAGTTATAATTCGGGCTCCCACAGGGAGCCCAAATATAGACCCAGGGACTTGGCTTTAACATACTTGAATCTCACCCCCCTAATGATGCTACACACCACATTTCAAAACATTCCGACTGCTGGATCTAAAGAAGACTTTTTAAGAAAATTCCTCATTTTAAACTAAGTTACAATTCAAGCTCTCACAATGAGCCCAAATATGGACCTAGGGATATGGCTTGAACAAACTTGAATCTTACCCCCCTAAGGATGCTGCATATCAAATATCAAAACATTCCGACTGCTGGATCTGAAAAAGAAGATTTTTAAAGAAAATTCCTCATTTTGATCTAAGTTATAATTCGGGCTACCACAGTGAACCCAAATATGAACCCAGGGACTTGGCTTGAACAAACTTGAATCTCACCCCCCTAAGCATGCTGCATACCCAATATCAAAAGATTCCGCATGCTGGATCTTGAGAATAAGATTTTTAAAGAAATTTGCCTGAAATGCACTAAGTTCAAATCTGGTTTGGGCTCCTATACTGAGCCCAAATATGAACCCGGGGGGGGGGGGCCCAAAATATGAATCCAGGGGGCCGATTTGAACAAACTTGAATCAGATCTACCCCATAATGCTGTATACCAAATATCAAATGATTCTGCTCACTTGTGCTAGAGAAGAAGATTTTTTAGTAATTTCTCTAATATACATAGGGTGCTATCAGAGTTATGCCCCCTATGGAGCCCCCAGTGGGCATGTCCATTTCATTTGAACAAACTTGAATTGACATATGGTAATGAACATCCATACCAAGTTTCAAGCAAATCGACCTAGCGGTTTCAGAGGAGAAGTCGTTTGAAAAATGTTCACGACGCCGGACAGACGACGGACGGCAAGTGATAAGTTTAGCTTCCTTCGGTGAGCTAAAAATGCACAACGGTGAGTGTTTTTTATTTTTGTAATTATTATGTTTTCTTTTCCCTCAAGAGTTTTATAGACTAGGTTAGTTGTATGTTTTAGGCTTCATAGTCTACATAATAACACTGACAGTAGAGTATTTCATTCATTTTTTAACTTGAGGAAATTTTTTTGACAAGAACCAATTAATTTTAATTTTTTTTAAGCTTGCAGAGGTAATGAAAAAAGAATTTATCCCATAAATGGACGTTTATTCGAACAATAAAAGTCTTGGATAAATATTTGGTTTATTCACCTAGTAGCAGCAGCTAGTGGGAGTGATAAATTTTCCCCTGTAGGTTTAACACTGAAAGAATTTATTCCTATATAGTAGAGACAGACTTGTTGACCTCTGACCTCTATCGCATTCGTGTTGTCATGATCTGTTTTACGTTTGTGGGAGACAAAATGAACCAATGTTTATCAAACGTTGACCATCACTGAAATGTTTAGTTTTAGAATATATGACACATTTCAACTCTGTCTAACAACAAAACGAACAACAATTAACAAAGAAAACTAAGTAAATCAATCAAAACCAAGCTTTGAAAAGCATAGATGGTCGATTGTGAAAGGCGGGGATATGATGAGTGATGCTTCATTTTCCAAATTAGGAAAGTGTAAATAAACAAATGCATGTGTCGTCTGCTTTGTTCATAAAACTCAAGTTGAATCGACGATGAAAAAAACAACAATAAACAACGAAAATAAGAAAGATAAACATTGTTCATTTAATAAAGTATTTTCACAACTTTAGCGCAAGTTTGTAGGGCAATTATTTTTAGACAGAAATGTATCACTGTGCCTTGTTTATTTTTAGCAGTTTTGCTTGTCGATCGAATTGGATCAATGTGCTCCTCACATCACACAGTGTTCTGTAGCAAGTAACAGCACGTAGGATTAAGCACGATTTTGCCTCGACTCATAGGATTAAGAATGAAACCGCCGAGCCTCTGTTTCATTCTTAATCCTACTCCTAGAATAAATTTTTTACTTGAAAACATGATACGTTTATTCTATATATTCTGCAGCCGAAATGAACATGTGGAACAACCTGATAAACATAATTTTTTCTGCTCAAAATGAAGTGTCTTGATTGCTCATCTCATCATTGATACTGCTTCGGGTAAAATTTCAGTATTACTATGTCTTTCTCTTTTTAACCATTAAAGGCCTTTACATTTTTAACTGTACTATGACAGTCTACATCCTGTAGCTATGCAGCTGTTTCTAGTCATGTCTTGGCTGCCTCTGCGGGCATCCAAGACTTGCCTAGAAACAACTGACAAGGTACCTATGACACAAGTTTTGTGTTTACTCAGAGATTGCATGTTGTGCACCTTTCTGTTGAATCAAAAAGTGATTAAAATCAGAATCAGGCCTTTACGGGTTAAGAAAGGGCAGAAAAAGGTTTGTCCGAAAACAGGGCTGCGTGAAAAAAGTTAAGGTATCTTATTTATCTGTTTGCCTTAATTTCTAATTTTTGCAGGCCTGTAGTTTTGAAGGGAACTGTAATAAGGTTATCATGACATTTCTGACCTCTGTCTCCCACAATGCTTTGGAACTAGTGGCGGCAGTGGCTGATGATCTTCCTGTTGTCCGCAAGAAAACAAACTGCTTCTTTTTATACTCATCTCCCGTTAGAAACTTCTCCTGCTCTGCATGGAATAACCTCACCACATCACCCTGTAATAAATCACAAAATAATTTTTTTTTTTTAAATGGGGAACCTTTTTAAAGTGCCAAGAAAATTGAACTGATGATTGATAGTAGTTCAGTTGAACAGTTAAATCAATTCTCAAACAATTCATCTCATGCTGATAAACTATATGCCAGTGTTTAAAGACTGAGTGCCTTTATTTGCTTTCAGTACCAATGTGTTGTTTGCAAAAGTTCAATTCTAATACTCGAGAGTGTAATTTAGAATCTGGAAAACTTAAAGCCTAAATGCATGTTCTTCAACTGGTTCAAAGCTGAACTAATTTTAAAAAGTGACTTCAAAACCTTCATAAATTGATTTGGTGCATGCCCACAACACTTGTAATCTCAATTTCAAGTTGTATTTCAAAATCATGAAACTATAGTTCTATTATAATTTAGTGATATGCCTACAGGCATTCTCAAATGTATTACAGGAAAATATTTGGCAGGATGAAGGGAAAAAGCAATTTCTGGATAACTGAATATTCCTGTTAAAGATTTTTTACATGCAAAGCAAACTTTCAGTTTACAGGTTTCATCAAACTTACTAATTTCCGTTTCTAAATGTCAATAAAAGTAACAATTTGAGGAAGATTATTATGTTGGGGTTGTCAATTGAATTGTTATTGTAGTCAGCTGCTTCATTATTTTTTCTCGTGCAGAACTTAGTGAAGTTGTTTCTGTTTGTGGCAATAAAGAAAGTGTGTCCATAAACAATACAGCCACTGAAACCTTACTAAACTTACAGCCAAAACAGGCAGCATTATTCACAAAAATCGTGGAACTTATATCTTTTTTTTTTTTTCAATTTTTGCCTAAAAAACATGGAGCTCCTGGAGCTCATTCCATTGAAGGGTCAAAACCCATATTTTCAAGACACATTAACTGGTGGAGTTCTAGAAGCCACTATCAGGACTCTACTGCCACTTTAGTGGCTTTACACTGTACTGATTACCCCATTTACTCTGCAGTTTTAACACAAAACATGTTCAACAAAACCGTTTTATTTTGTCACTCTCCAATAAATTGTAATAAAAGAATTGTTTATGAACAAATTCTTAAACTTGGCCTCCTTTTGCTTCTAACATGGTACCTTTGAAAAAAAATACTTGCATTATAAATCACCTTTGAAAAATAATTTAGCACTCTACCAGTTAAACATACAGATTTTTTAAACACAGCCATGAGCCACTTCATTATTAATTTTGAAGCTCTGAATCTAAATCCCACATGTGTGGATAGCACACAGTAAACCTGTCTTGAGAGACCACTGTTGTGAGAGACCACATGTCGTGAGAGACTCCTGTGACCTTGTACCATTTGGTTGTTTTACTCTATAATGTACCTGTCATGAGAGACCACCTGTTTTGAGAGACCACCTTTCCAGGTCAAAAAGGATAATTTGTCAGGACAGGTTCTACGTATATGGTATAGCAGACAGGACTCCAATTTTGATTGATTCTGGCTTAATTTTATGGATTGGAGGGGGAGGGGGGAGGTGTAAAAATAAGCATTTGGTCTGGTTTTATGAATATAGCATCTGGGAACATTTTAATTGGTATCACATCGCATTTGGCAATATATCATAACATTAAAGCGATGTAAAATCTTGTTACTAATCGCTAATTGAGATACATGTATTGTTGCTCACCACTGAAAAAAAAAATATATAACAAGATACACATATACTCTGTTTATTTTTGGTTTACAATAAAAGTAGGCAGTGTATTCAACAAACTGCCTTTCATGATGCTGTTTCTGATTGGCCACCACTTCCAGCATGACAATACCCAGACCTTCGATTTTGGAATCCAACACACATGCCTTGTTCAGCAAACATTTTCGTGGGTTACCTTATTTCAAAGTTTGTTTAGTTTGCCTTTCTAAAGAACAAAAGATTAATTATACATTTGAGTTACTTTTATTTAAATCCATTCCAATGTTTTCATTTACTGCCCTGATTGACCACAAGAAGGAGTCTTTGCAACATGTAAAAACATTGCATACATTGAATATGAAAGCATGAAAAAGCAACATCTTGGGAATTCCCGCAAGACCCACAATTGAATGTTACAAGCCTTCTGATCTATTACTAGTTTTGAAATGACTCTGGGATTCTGGAGTCGATTAGCCGACACCCCACTTTCCTCTGCCAAAATTTACATAGCAAACCTCTGCAGTTGAATCTTTTTCTCCACTTGCACACTTTACTGATGCCAATTTATGGGTGACATACATGGGCATAATGGGCTATATTTGAATTATATTTTGGAGGTAAGTTGTGAACAAAATCCTCATTTCATCAGACATTTGCATATAAGATTAATGATTCAATTCAAGGTATCAATCAATCACAGATGTGGAGAGCAATCCTGACGAATGATTAACCACATGTATACTTTTGATTATCTTGTCGTTGAATCAATAACATACTTTTCTAAATTAAATGGCATGGGAGACATGTTCAAATAACTACGCTGTTAACAGTATTAAGTCACGTGCAATGTGACCACTGTCAGCAAGTTCAAAGGAGCTGACACAACACATTTACCTTTCACATCTACTTTGATCTCAAAGTCTGTGTTAATTATCTCATTATTTGTGTTGTTGATTTCACTCTCTGAACAGATCAACTGAAAATCGTTTTAACTCTTTCTCAGTAGACCTTGCATCTGAATTCTGTTACATTGTAATGTTTCTATAGGAAATACTACATGTTCTGACTTGTCGATGCAGAAATTCAGTGTCGACGTTAGGCTATATCAGCACTGACATCGACTAATCATTTCAACACTATCTATTAAGGCACTTTTAAACAAAATATAGGTTGTTGTCGATCCCAACAAGCTGTGCAATAAAGGGTGTTTGTTTAAGAAAATGTTAAATATAAACTTATGCAATTTAGTACTGAAAATTTTCACTCAGAGTCAGACATGTTAACTCTCCCGGAATGCCCGGGAAAATCCCGGAATTTCAGTGTAGTTCCCGGCCTCCCGGACGGGAATCAGTTTTGGACCAAAAATCCCGGAAATCAACAGTCAAATATTTCGTTCCCGTTGTAACTTATGAAAAACGTTCGGAGTCAAATCACATGCATTTCAAACTCTGGTAAAAACTCACGAAGCAGTAAAATATGGATTTAAGTTAAATTTATTTAAGAAAAGGGTATTTTATGATATATATTCAACTGTGTTCATGTTTATTTCTGGGTTTTTTCTTCGGAGATTCGTGATCAATGTGCAAGTGTAGAAGTGAAAATAGGTGACTTACTTTCAAAAAATTGAAAACTCCACCTTCATTTAAATGCAGTTTTTGGAAATTAAAATATATGAAAAGGAATTAAATAATATATATTTATTTATTCCTTCATAGAATAGCTTTAATTCTCATCCCTTTTCCAAAATCAAAACGTAAACAACAACTATTTTGCACAGTTTAAAAGTAGGTTAAAGTCGCTTAGGATGCCGAAAACCTTTGACTGCATATTTAAACACAATGGACTTATTTTCTAACACCACATTTATTCTGTTGTGCTGACTACACAACTGTTAACTGTTGGCCATCTGTACCCAGAAAATTTTGAATGGAATTAAAAAAAATGCTTCAATGATGAAAAGAAAAGTTTTGTGTAGGGCACAAACGTCCCACATGCATGAAGTTTGATATAGATACTTTCCAATTACTAATGTTCTTGAAGTAACTGATCATTAGCACATCTTTTCTTGTTAACATTTCCAGACTTGGGAAATTATTAGCTTAGTAGACTTTGATAAGAGCAAACCACAGGTGGAGGTGCTCTGTGGGACAGTGTGGGTGTGTGGTGGTGTGGAGGGTCAGGTGGGGGGGGGATCTGGGTGGGGGGGGGGGTGTTCAAATCAACAGTTATTTTATGATTTTTTAACATAGCTTGAATGCATCAGCATAGCTGACAACTAGTTCTGGATATAACCTGTTGTTAATAGTGGTCCATGAGCTGAAAATTCACAAGTTTTTTCTTTTATTTTGTCCCCACGCGAACTTTTCCCTGAAATCCATCCCATTTCCCTGAAAATCACCCTCAGGTTCCCTGAAAAATTTTTCTGGAGGTTAACATGTCTGCTCAGAGTGATGATACAGATATCTACAGTAGTGTTGGCACGATTCTGATATTTCATGATCGACTTTTGAAGAAGAATAATCGATTAAAGTCGACTTTAATCAAACTTTGTGAACTCAAGAAAACAACTATATAGAAAACAATATTTGTGGTCATTAGTTCTCAGACTGGACATTCTCTAGGCATGCAGGCATGCTGCATGCCTACTACTAGTGCTCAAACGACTAGTGAATTCCAAAGTCGACTAGTCAATACCCAAAAGTCAAGTCAACTTCGACTAGTCATTGGTGATAACTTGTCTCCATAACAGTGTTGGTGTTCCGGTAGAGTGCTGAAGGTCCAAATTTGGCTTCACTTGGGCATTCATATACAGCAACTTACTGGAACATTATTCTGTTAATGTGCTTCTAATTATGCTAAGAGTGAAATTATATAGTCTTATTTAATTTGCCTTGTTGCATAGGCACTCTCCCATAAATTGCAACAAGGCAAATTAATAACATATCCTGATAGCCCAAAATAATTCGGCACTCTACTAGTACCAGTTAAAACAAACTACTGTCACTACTATTAGATGGCAATAGATGTATACATTGATTGCCCAATATTGCTGTTCAAACTGTCTGTCAGTGGCACAGAAGGGATACTATTTACCTAAAAGCTTGAACTCCTCTGACTAGTCGACTGCATAATTGAGAGTCGACTACTGGTTTGCCCAGAGTCGACATCGACTTGTCGACTAATCGTTTGAGTACTACCTACTACTCTCCAAAAAAAATTCTGACTCATGGCTACCTATGGTCCAAACATGAACCTAGGCTCAGGTTTGGACCTGAGGTGGTCAAGGGTCTAATAATTGCTGCATTGAGATTTCAGAAGACAATTGCACCTTGGCAAACTGTACTCCCATACTTTCTTAAATGGCAGACCTGGTGTTATGAGTTGTATCTTCATACTTCTTCCCCATATCAATTGCAATGTATTTTGATATTCTTCGGCCTCTGACATTTACAAGCACAATGGGTAGGAGAGTAATAACTAATAATTCATCAGTGAAGGAGTGATGAAAACCCATAATCATCAAATTTGAAACTGTAGTTGATTATGGGCATTCCCAACGATTAGCTGACTTCTTGTTTAATCATGACAGGCCTAATCTAGGTGTAAAAGAAAGCTAAATGTGTGATTCAAAATCTACTGTTTTTATAATGCGAGTAATCTCCGGTTTTGGTCAAAATGTCCCAATAAGAACAAGAATAAATGAAAGTGTCAATGACACTGTAGCTCAACTTGTTTAAGACATGTACATGTATAGTATGTGAGACAGCAATGACAAACATCTAGGTAATGACCTGATAACAAAGGTACATGTAAAGTATTGTAACGGTCTGTACATAAATGTTGACTGTAGCCTGTAACAAATATATAGGTAAAGTATTGTAAAGGTGGGGTGACAGTTAGATGCTAAACTAGAAAAGAAATCTTTGAGTCCCAGAGTGGGTCTGACTGAACTCAAAAATATTTGTTCTCATAGCACAGTGGTAACAAAGGCACCCATAAACACTCATTCCTGTCACAAGGTGATAACAAAGGTACCTCAAGAAGTTTCGTGAAGATCGATTCATAAATACAGACTCTAACCCGAGCCGTATTGACATGTGCACTTACTGTGTATAAGTAGCACTGAACAAATCAAAGTTTATCTAATTTGCATAATGTCAGCATGAGAAAAAAACCTGTATTATATGTGATGTATTTCATGTTACTAAACATTCCTACAAAAATTTATTCAAATCAGAACTTTCATACAGAAGTTCTGTACAAAAAACTGATTGCACTAATTTTGGTACAAAATGGCTGCTGGCAGCCATCTTGAATTTTGGACCGCACCCAAAAACACTCGTTCTCGTCCCACGCTGATAACAAAGGTACCCAAGAAGTTTCGTAAAGATTGGTTCATAAATACGGCCTCTAGCCTGAGCCATATAGAAGTTGTGTACAAATGAGAAGTTATGGCAACAGCTCAGCTTGACTTTGTCAAGTTGAGCTAATAAATGTGCCCTGTAGGGTGTGCCAAAGGGAAATATTGAGGTCTGACTAAATTAAGTTCTAAGAACGTTGGCAGCGGCAACATTTTTTGACGGAAATTGAAGAAAATCGATTGCTCCCATCTAGAGGTCTCCCCAAACAAGCATACCAGGTTTAAAAGCAATCCGATCATAAATGTGCCCTGTAGGGTGTGACAAAGGGAAAAATTGAGGTCTGATTAAACTAAGTTCTAAGAACGTTGGCCGCGGCTACATTTTTTGACAAAAATGGAAAAAAATCGTTAGCTCCCATCTAGAGGTCACCACAAACAAGCACACCAAGTTTCAAAGCGATCTGATCATAAATGCGACCTGTGAGGTGTGCCAAAGGAAATTGTGGACGTACGTACGTACGCAGACAGACGAGAAGTGATGGCAATAGCTCAGCTTGACTTTGTCAAGTTGAGCTAATAAATATCTGGATTGGTAAATTGGTTTAATTAACTTAATCATGTGTTGCAGAGTTTACAGCATGCTCTTTAAAGAGGCTAATATGAGTAAAATCAACTTGGGACATTAAAATTGGCCGCGGCTACATTTTTTGACGAAAATGGAAAAAAATCGATAGCTCCCATCTAGAGGTCACCCTAAACAAGCACACCAGGTTTCAAGCAATCCAATCATAAATGTGCCCTGCAGGGTGTGCCAAAGGGAAATATTGTGGTCTGACTAAACTAAGTTCTAAGAACGTTGGCCGCGGCAACATTTTTTGATGGAAATTTAAGAAAATCAATAGCACCCATCTAGAGGTCTCCCCAAACAAGCATACCAGGTTTCAAAGCAATCCAATCATAAATGTTCACATTTTGGTGTGCCAAAGTGAAATATTGAGGTCTGACTAAACTAAGTTCTAAGAACGTTGGCCGTGGCAATATTTTTAGACGGAAATTGAAGAAAATCGAAAGCTCCCATCTAGAGGTCACCATAAACAAGCATACCAGGTTTCAAAGCAATCCAATCATAAATGTGACCTGTAGGGTGTACCAAACGGAAATATAGTGGTCTGACTAAACTAAGTTCTAAGAACGTTGGCCGCGGCCACATTTTTTGATGGAAATTGAAGAAAATCGATAGCTCCCATCTAGAGGTCACCCCAAACAAGCATACCAAGTTTCAAAGTGATCTGATCATAAATGCGACCTGTGAGGTGTGCCAAAGGAAATTGTGGACGTACGTACTAACGTACGTACGCCGACGGACTAGAAGTGATGGCAATAGCTCAGCTTGACTTTGTTAAGTTGAGCTAAAAATGTTACTAAGGTAACACATGCTCCCCCCCCCCCCCCCCGCCACCTTGACCTTACAGACCTGACTGTGGTGTGTGACACATCCACCCCTTTCCCTTTATAATTGAGCGAAGTTAGATGGTTGTAGCCCTAATAGTTTTGGAGTTATGCTTGAGACACGATTTGTGAACCTGAACATATGAATGTCAATTTTGACCTTTACCTTGCAGATGCGGCGGAAACTATTATACGCAACACACCTTCTGACTGTCCTTAACATTTGTAAAAGGTTTAACAATTGTACTATGATTCGTTTCTGAGTTATGGCTGAGACACGAATATTGACCAATTTTTAGTGTGACCTTGAAATGTGACCTTGACGGTACGAACCCGGCTATGGTGTGTGACACATCCTCCCATGGTCCTTTATAATTGTGTGGAGTTTGATGACTGTGGCCCTAACAGTTTTCGAGTTATTGGCTCGGGCACACACACACACATGGACACACACATGGAGACACATGCACACTTCAATCACTATATGCCACCTGACTTAAGTCTGGGGGCATAAAAATTGATTCAAAAGTCCCCCTTCATTGGACAAAACATCCTCAGCCATTGGTCAAAACATCCCCCAACATTGGTCAAAATGTCTCCTGACATTTAATTTGACTGTGTGTAGTGTTTGATGAAAATGATAATGTTCAATGTTTATGAAAGGATAATGAAATAAGACAAGAATTGTAATAATTGAGAATATGTTAAGTTCTGTACCCCACATGCTATGTTTTCAAGAATAATTTGAGGTGTAGACAAAAAATTGAGGCCTGGGTTGATGTGACCCTCACAGTTAATGTATGTCAACCAAAGCTACCAAGTTACAGTAAAATCATTCCAAAACGAGTCATCCTTCCAAGTTACAATGGCATCCCTTGATAAATATGACGTGTAGACTTTGTTAAAGGAATCTAAGTCACGTGCCCGTCCGGCAGTCATGGTAGACTGAGTGCGACCAAAATATGACAATCTCATCTAGATATCATACTGAGTCATCCTACCAAGTTACAATGAAATCCCTTGATAAATACTACCTGTAGACAGTGCCAAAAGAATCTAGGTCACAGGCCCATGTGACCATCACGGTTGACCGATCAAAACCAAAACAGGACGTTCTCATCTAGACATTATACCGAGTCACCCTACTAATTTACAATGAAATCCCTTCATAAATGCAACCTGGAGACTGTGCTAAAGGAATTCAGGTCAAGTGCCCCTGTGGCCGTCCCGGATGACCAAACCCGACCAAAATAAGATGTTCTCATCTGGACAGTATACATCTTACCATGTTACAATGAAATCCTTCATAAATACAACCTGTAGACGGTGCTAAAGGTTTTTGGGTTTCGAACCAGCGCAGCTGTCATAGTTGACCGATCGCAAACAAAATGGGACATTCTCATCTAAACCTTATGCAGAGTCATCCTACCAAGTTACAATGAAATCTCTTTATAAATACAACTTGTAGACAGTGCTAAATGTTTTCAGGTTTCGAACCCACGCAGCCATCACAGTTAACCGATCGCAACCAAAATGGTACGTTTTCATCTCGACATGAACTCAAAACTGTACATTAAATTTAGTGATGATGGGACAAGAACTAAGGGGTGTAGCTTGTGCTAAAGAAAACGTGAACAGACTTACAGACTCATAGACTTACAGACTTCTTCGGCAATAGCTTATCTTGACTTTGTCAAGTTAAGCTAAAAATCCCCCCCCCCCCCCCGGCAAAAAAGTCACTCTGTATCACTAACAAGTTTTGACCAGCACCAAACTTACTTTGCACACCAAATTTTATTTGAAAATTAAAATTTAAAAATTGCTATGCAATTTCCATCAAATGCTATACACTTTTTCAAAATGTATAGGAATTGCTAAGAATGTTTCAACAATTTAAATATTCCCTTATAGAGAATTTAGCATGAAAGGGTCACAGTCTGGTGGATAAATATGAAAACTTTAGTTAATCAAGAAGTTGTTTAGCATTTTCCAGCTGCTGTTTATGTTAAAGGGTTAACTGGCTGAGGTTTAGATTATTTTTCCTGGTCTGAATTTGTTCATCAATATTTGTTTTATTACAAATTATTGGAGAGTGCATGTTGGAGCCCTCCAATAATTTGTAAAAAAAACAATTTATACAAATAAATATTATATTATTTGACTGAAAAAGGAACATGAGTGAGAAAAATGATGGCTTTTGCTCTGGCACCCTCATTTTTTTTTGAAAGTCTTGAAAGGCCCCTCATAGTGGCTTCTAGTGCTTGACCAGTTAATGAACCGTTTTTTGTTTTCGGCTCTCCCTTTCAGATTATAATTTATACCATGACTGTTTTAAACATAACAGCTTCATTCACTTAATTTAATCAATGATATAAATACAGAACACAACTTGGGTGGAGTATCAGGGACAAGAATCAATGATGGGTCAATTAGGTCCTTGAATCTAGTTCCCCATACTCCGCCCTCATTGTCTTCTGTCTTATAATGTCCTCGTTTTCTTTTTTCTACAACATCACTCAGGTGTCGGGTATTATGTGCAACTGAAATGCTTGATATATTAACCCTTAAGGGCCTGGACAATTGTCTTCAATTCACACCTGACCACAAACCTGTACACAACCAGTGGCTTAGCAGTGATTTCTAGTCAAGTCTTGGCTGCCTGTTAAGCCAGCCAAGACTATAGCAACACTGCTTAGGTAATTAGTTTATAGGTCGCAGGATTTCCTCATGATGGCATGTTGAGAGCACCTGTTCTCAGATAGTAAAAATATTGGAAATAAGCCTTTAACCCTTTACCCAACATAACGTTCAAAACCGGCCAGTGCTATTCTAAAAAATCGCCAATTAATTTTCATTTTTCGTCTTAACAACATAGGTTATGACCCCTCTTCGGGGCGAGCTCAAGCTCGTTCCAATTAAGGGTCATAACCTATGTTTTTGAGACATTCAAGAATTTTTTTGGCAAGTGTCGTCTGCTTTACATGTTAGGTAAAGGGTAAAGGGTTAAAGCTATGTCCATGTTCAGATTCTGAAATGGTGCTTGCAATATACTAATCTGAAAATTTGGGGTCCCCGATGAGTCACTATATCCAATTCAACCTCATATACTTTTGCTTTTTTAACAGAAAAAAATAGATTCAATTCTGCATCTTTACTATAATGTGTAGAATCCCTATTTCATTGGAAAAATGTATTTAAGCTCAAGAGAATGAAATGACAATCACTTTTTTTCAAATACCACAAATTTATTTTCAGGTGCTGAAGATCGCTTTCAACATCCATGCCTATAAAATAACAGGAACACAAGTATCAAGGGAAGTTTAGCCAATTGTTCATACCTAGACTGCTCACTTTAGAGGACTTCCACCTCAGGTGTATTGGTTATTTATAAATTTATTGTTGTTTATGGTCACATTCAGCACCTGTAGCTACATCATGACTACAACATAGGTATGAAGTCAAATTCACCCAATCTTTTATACCTACGCTTTCCACTTTGAGGACTTTTACCCCAGGCGATGGTTACCAGGTCCTCTTTTATAAGCAAGACCTAAAAGAGTAAAAAAATCTGTTTCTCAAGCCCTCATGCATGGTCCTTTTGGCTCTCTTTTTATAATCAATTCAAACTTCAAAAAAATACAAAATTAAATGGTTTATGTCTGATAATTTCACCGGTTACTATTATTATTTATTTATTGACGTTTAAGGTCACATATTTATGCACAATGGCTAATCATGACCGTGACAGTTTTACGGGTGGAGGAAGCCGGAGTACCCGGAGAAAACCACCGACCAACGACGAGCAGCTGCCAGCTCCCCAACATCGTAACTCCGCACTGCAGCACAGACAGGGTTAGATTGGTTGAAGACATGTGTACCATCAGCATGCAGTACGCCTTAGTACACGGCGTCATCGTGCCCCCATGCGGATAATGGAGATGAAGTGTCTTGCCCAAGGACACAACGCGGTTGCCGCAGGTGGGATTCGAACCGAGGACCTCTCGGCTTGCAGCCTGCACCTCTACCAACTGAGCCACCGCACTCCCCACACCGGTTACTAAAATTGATAAATTTGTCCCTTGAGTGCAACAAGGCTTTGCCATGCTTTAGCGTTGCAAAGCCTTGTTGCACTCCAGGCATGAAATACACCACCAGCCATGCTATTCTGAAGATTATGAGGCCTAAAACATAAAACAAACCATGAACATGAACTTTTGATGGCAAAGAAATAATTACAAAAATAAAAAGTAAATTAAAAACCACCACCCACATTCAATTTTACAAAAAATGGCCTGAGAATCAGATCTACTTTGTGGTGCCTAAAATAAAACTTATTTCCCACATGCACTGCTCCACTTTCTGGGTTCCCACTGGGAATTATATGCAATATCTCGTAGTTCTGTTATAGTGGGATGGTGGGAGGAGGTGCTTTTGTCTCAAGTTGAGGTGAGTTTTGATTGGGTAACTTTTCTTAGCATGGCTTTTGTCTGGGTGGCTATTGTACTTGTGGAGTTTGATGAGCTGCTTTCAAAAAGGAGGCTGCAGAAGCTATGAAATATAAGAAGTAATGTTTTACTCACCCCTTTAAGAATGTCTTCCTTGTTTTCAAGGTATTCCATAAACAAAGTGATCTTCCAACATGGTGTAGGATTGCTGTTCACAGAATTTATCTATAAAATTAATATAGAATATGAACACCTATCAAAAAAGAATAATTTACCTCACTGCCACAATGGCATGAAAAGTTGAACAAAAACTTTCTGATGTCAATTCATCCACAGTTTCCAGTCATCAGATGTTTACTGTCTCCCTGCTACTACCAAAACTGAAACCCCATTAGCCTAAGATCTAAAGTAAAGTGGTGTTTCACACTTGACCACTTCAATTCATTTTACAACAACTTAAAATTTCCAATATCCACACTGATGATACAAGCCCTGACACTGATTGTGGGAAAGGTCTCTGCGAGAGCTTTCCAACAAACAATATGAGAGATTGGCATTATCAATGAAGACATTTCACCAAAAACATAAGACTTGCTGTATATGAATAGTAACTGGCAATGGTATCAATGATTTACATGTTAATAAAATTTAACATGAGCCTACTTAGCATAAATCAGCACCTATCATAAATGCACATCAACTTCTTCAGCACTGGATTTTGCATTGGATCTGCATTGTACAGAGAGTGATTTGGTACTCAGCCACCCAATGAGAGACTATCACTGGTGACCCACACTTTAATTTTCAGTCCACACAGAACCTGATTACTCAAGAACTAAATTTGCAACTGACAGAACACCAGATGATCTAACCCAAAGTTTCATGAATAGTTATTTGCTTGTTGTGATCTCAAGTTTCCATTGAACCCACAAACAGTCACCCACCAATACATCACTTGAAGTGCCTGATAATTTTGAGAACCCAGCAAGAAATTTGCAAATGAAGGACTGCGGGGACGTCTACTTGGTGATTCATGAGCAGAGCTGCCGAGAGCGAGGACGGGTCTCGGGGCAATGTCTACAACATGCATTATGGGCCCTTTTGAGTGCTGAAGGCAGAAAATGATAAGCAAGATGTCTGCAGGTCCTCCTCCCCCACCCCCCAGAGAAAATAATTTTAAATTAGTGCTAGGAGAAGCATTCTCCTGCATGTTCTTGACAATAAGTGCATAATTATTTTCTTACAATTTGGGTAATTTATTAACTGTATGTCTGTGTGTATCGTACATTTTTTCTCCAAAGATAATCGTGACCACCACGATGCAGTAATGACCGGTGGAAAGCCAACAAACTGGTACAAGTGTTTGTTTTTTTTATATGAATAGAACCTGGTCGGTAATGCAACTACATACTCTTGCCACCTCCACCAGCATCAGAGGCCTGTACCAAAGGACTTCCCACAACATTCAGCTTTTTAAAACACCAAAAATCCCAGGCCTCGGGGAGTTCCCACCTTTACCCCACCCTCTCGGCAAGTTTTCTTGTTGCATCCTCCAGTTTGTACTGGGAAAAGTAAGGATATGGGTTGATATTCACTTATTAGGAAGCTGAAAATGAAATCACCCATGGGTGCTCAATAACTAACTAATTGAACCAGCCTTCATAGCTCTTGAGAAGATGCTGTGAAGTTTGAAGGGTACTGCGGTGAGCTTTTTACAAGGATGGTATTAACTCT
Organism: Pictodentalium vernedei; assembly: GCA_031216915.1. Classification (NCBI taxonomy): domain Eukaryota; kingdom Metazoa; phylum Mollusca; class Scaphopoda; order Dentaliida; family Dentaliidae; genus Pictodentalium; species Pictodentalium vernedei. Next base: position 719,232,683 of record CM062296.1, read on the forward strand.
TTACCCAATGAATCGGCCACATCCGCCCGCGTAATATGCAAATTCAGCAGCTGAATATTATTTTTCCAAAAATTTCAACAAGTCCATGTCTTGTGACCCCTCTTTGGAATGAGCTCGTTGCACTTGTTCCACTGAGGAGTCACACCATATAGTTTTGTTGAAATTTTTGGAAAAATTTTTAAAAATATTCAAAAATAAATTTTGATATCATCTGCATTGGGAAAAGGGTTAAATAAGTTGACCTCGTTCATATCTATATACATGAAAATATCCAACGAAGGGTAACTCCTCAAACTGTGCTAAATCCCATGAAAGCATAATCAGAGGGGATTGAAACCTATTCCATGTTACTCTTTGCCAAATTATTGCATGAAAAGTGAAAGAATGTATCAGGGCATAAGAAAGAGAAAGAAGCAGCTGTTTTAGATCACCTCATTTGTCCCTAATGGCCTCAAACTGCATGCTTTGACACTAATTTAGCCAATTCAGAGATTCAAATAACAAAAATATTTCAACATTTAGGAAAATAAAACATAACCATGTAAAAAAGATTTTGAATACTTTCTGTCTTATTTGATCAAGTTAATAATACTTTGGTTTGAATACTTATTTTTCATTTTCAATCTTGATACATTCTCAGTGACTGCTGGGTAGAGAATGCAGGCGAGTGAATAATCACTCCTCATTTTGATTCTGCGAGAGTGAAAAATTCAAGAGAATGATTTTAACCCCTTCCCAACTATGACATCTCAAACTGGCCAGCACTAAACATGAAAATGACCCTACAAATTTTGTTATTTTTTTCATTTTTGCTCTAAAAACATGGCTGATGACCCCTCATTGGAATGAGCTCATTGAGGTCGTTCCAATTAGGTCTCATAAGCTATGGTTTAAGAAAAAAATGAAAGATTTCAGTTATGCGAGATAATGTTTTGCAAGTATAGTCTCCTAGTTCGGTCATGTAATGGGGGATTGAAATACAATATATAACTTGATGTTCAGACATAATTTCTACATACATCATGAAGGTGAGTGATTAATTGCTCTCCTAGTGAAAAGTTAGGAGAGTGATGGCGAGTGAGAGTGATCACTCTCCTTTCCCATCAGTCCCTGCATTCTTGTGGCATGGAAAGTTGTTAACTTCTAAACAATTTTCTGATTAAAAAATTTACTATATTTCAATGAAGATTTCTTCCTGCAATATACAGGTGTGGCTTTTTTTGAGGTGCATGATCAGACTTGGACACCTATCAATCACACATAAAATCTCAGGAACTTGAAACCTTGTCTGCCTAAAATAGTGCTTGGTGGTTAAGCCAAAAAAAACAAGAGTTGGACTTTCGTCCGGTGCATACCCCCACATGGTGTACCGCCAAGTTTGGGCATACCTATGACCAACAAATATTATTTATGAATATTCTCGGATGGACTAACAGACGAATGCACAGATGGATGGACGCAATCCAGTATAAACCCCCCCCCCCACATTCCATTTTCTTCAATTTCCAACAATTTCTAAGTCAAAAGGTATGGTAAATTGTTTGGTGGTTGGAAGTTTTATGCAATGAGGCAGAAGCCTTTGTCATAGGCAAACAGCATGCCATATTTCACTGAAATCCGATAACCCCAATCCAGTATGTGCCCCCCCCCCCCCCCCCTCCCATTCTCTTCGAAAATTTTCAACAATTTCCAACAATATCTAAGTCAAAAGGTATGGTAAATTGTTTGGTGTTTGGAAGTTTTATGCAATGAGAAAGAAGCCTTTGACATAGGCAAACTGCATGCCATATTTCACTGAAATCCGATAACCCATACCTGAGATACAGGCTAAACAGACAAATAATGTCTATTTCGTAAAATTTCTAAATCAAACAAGAGGCCCCAGGGGGCCTGAGGGCGCTCACCTGACATGGTAGCCTAAATAGCAACCCAGAGAATTGATTTCCACAAGTTGCATCTGCTCCTCCTAAGAAACGCTGAAACCAAATATCCAAATATTCTGACCAGTGGATCTAAAAAAAAGATTTTTAAAGAATATTCCTCATACTGAACTAAGTCATAATTCGGGCTCCCACAGGAAGCCCATATATGAACCCAGGGACTTGGCTTTAACAAACCTGAATCTCACACCCCTAAGGATTCTGCACACCAAATATCAAAACATTCCGACTGCTGGATCTGAAGAAGAAGATTTTTAAAGAAAATTCCTCATTTTGAACCAAGTTACAATTCGAGCTCCCACAATCAGCCCAAATATGGACCTAGGGACATGGCTTGAAAATACTTGAATCTTACCCCCCTAAAGATGCTGCATAAAAAATATCAAAAGCATTCATCTGCTGGATCTGAAGATTTTTAAATAAAATTCCTCATTTTGAACTAAGTTGTCATTCAGGCTCCCATAGTGAGCCTAAATATGAACCAAGGGACTTGGCTTGAACAAACTTGAATCTCAGCCCCCCTTCTGCCTGCTGGATCTTGAGAAGAAGATTTTCAAAGAAATTTGCCTGAAATGCACTAAGTTCGAATTTGGGCTTCTAAGGTGAGCCCAAATATGAATCCAGGTGGCCGATTTGAACAAACTGGAATCAGATCCACCCCACAATGTTGCATACCAAATATCAAAAGATTCTGCCTGCAGGATCTGGAGAAGAAGATTTTTGAAGAAATTTGCCTGAAATGCACTAAGTTCAAATTCGAACTTCTATAATGAGCCCAAATATGAATCTAGGGAGCCGATTTGAACAAAATAGAATCAGATCCACCCCACAATGTTGCATACCAAATATCAAAAGATTCTGTCTGCTGGATCTTGAGAAGAAGATTTTTTAAGAAATTTGCCTAAAATGCACTAAGTTCAAATTTTGGCTCCTATACTGAGCCCAAATATAAACCCAAGGGGCCAATTTGAACAAACTTTAATCAAATCCAACCCACAATGTTGCATACCCAATATCAAAAGATTCTGCCTGCTGGATCTTGAGAAGAAGATTTTCAAAGCAATTTGCCTGAAATGCACTAAGTTCAAATTTGGGCTCCTATACAGAGCCCAAATATAAACCCAAGGGGCCGATTTGAACAAACTTGAATCAGATCCACCCCACAATGTTGCATACCAAATATCAAAAGATTCTGCCTGCTGGATCTGGAAAAGAAGATTTTCAAAGAAATTTGCCTGAAATGCAGTAAGTTCAAATTTGGGCTCCTATACTGAGCCCAAATATAAACCCAGGGTGCCGATTTGAACAAACTTGAATCAGATCCACCCCACAATGTTGCATACCAAATATCAAAAGATTCTGCCTGCTGGATCTGGAGAAGAAGATTTTTTAAGAAATTTGCCTGAAATGCACTAAGTTCGAAATCGGGCTCCTATACTGAGCCCAAATATGAACCCAGGGGGCCGGTTTGAACAAACCTGAATCAGATCCACCCTCCAATGTTGCATACCAAATATCAAAAGATTCTGCCTGCTGGATCTGGAGAAGAAGATTTTTTAATGTTTTTCCCATTGCCTACAGTGTTAAAAAGTGCTGACTCAGCACTTTTTCAATGTCCCGAAACTGTACCCTATGATAAAACCGATAGCAATTTTTTTTTACCAATTCTTTCTGTTGGTCCTAAGGAAGCTTCACACCAAATAAAAATTCTCGGTGCCGTGCAGTTTTGGAGATATGGGCGTTTTAATTTTTTTCTATTTTTAGCTCCTGCGGTTCCCATGGGGCTACTGGAAAAAAAAAATCAGCATAAATTAGTTACTTATGACCCAATAAGCCCTCACATAAAATTTGGTTCAAATCAGCCTCTCGGTTTGGAAAATAGAAATTTTGGGCGGGGCCAAAAATTTTGCCCCTCCCATAACGACGCCAAGTATAGCCCCACAAACTTCTCTTGAACAAATCTGAGTCTACACCTCAAAAGGAAGCTGCACACCAAATATCAAGTCTCTGCTACTGCTGGTTCATGAGAAGAAGATTTTTTAAGATTTCAGCACACTTTTTGGGTGTGGCCCTACCCACGGGCGGGGCAACTTGATTTGAACAAAATCAAATTGCGATGTCATAACAAACTATTATCTCAAATATCAATTAAATTGGTTCAGCGGTTTGGGAGGAGAAGACGCAAACACCATGTTCACGGACGACGGACGACGGACGCAGGACGACGGACGACGGACGGTGAATGATCACTATAGCTCTCCTGACTGAAAGTCAGGTGAGCTAAAAAGGGGGATAACTCTAAAAAGGAGAATGTGAGAAATATCGTTGAAATCTTTTTTTTTAAGCATATACCATAAGCAGTGTTCATGGCAAATTCCATTGCAATAGAACATTTAATACCCGAGATACAGGTTGAACAGTCAAAATGTGGCTCGGACGGACACAATTTCCAAGTGAACAAGTAATAATAGAAAAAAAAATAATAAAAAAAAAAATAACTAGTGTGGGCATACCTATGACCAACAAATATTATAAACAAGAGGCCCCAGGGGTCTTGAGGGCGCTCACCTGACATGGTAGTCTAAATATCAAACCAGGGACTTGAATAAGCTGCATACGCCCCTCGTAAGAAAAGCAGAAACCAACTAGATGAAGCAATTCTGCCCACACAAAACACAGGATTTTCCTTCTATTTTCAGTTCCTGCACTTTTACGTCCCAAAATTGAGATAAATGCATAAAAAACAGATTTTTTTCCCAAACAAAATATTTCAGCCTAAATTTTTTTTTTCTTCTTAAAATGCCTAAAAAACCAAAAAACTAATTTCTGGATTTTGATCCAAAATTTTCTAAGTCCCGCCCGGACCCCAAATTTTCAGTGTAAAAAAAAAAATTGTTTTTTTGTCTTAAAATTGACCGAAACGCATAAAAAACAAAACAAAAATTTCCGGATTTTGGTCCAAAATTTCTAAGTCCAGAAGAAGGGCCCCCAATTTTCAGTCTAAATATGAACCCAGGGACTTGGCTTGAACAAACCTGAATCTCACCCCCCTAAGGATGCTGCATACCAAATATCAAAAGATTCTTATTGGTAGATCTGAAGAAGATTTTTAAAGAATATTCCTCATACTGCACTAATTTAAACATATGGACTCCCATAGAGAGCCCAAATATGGAACCAGGCAATTGATTTCAATCAATCTTCCAAAGATGTTATTTGTGAAATTTGAAAGCTTTTGGAGCAGCAGTTTGGGAGAAAAGTAGTCTTACATGTTTTTCCCATTACCCACAGTGTTAAAAAATGCTGACTCAGCACTTTTCAAAGTCCCCAAAAAGTACCCCATGATAAAACCGATAGCAATTTTTTTTTACTATTCCATTCTGTTGGTCCTAAGGAAGCTTCACAACAAATAAGAATTCTCAGTGCCGTGTAGTTTTAATTTTTTTCTATTTTTAGCTCCTGCGGTGCCCATGGGGTGACAGGAAAAATTTGTTTTGCCTAAATTAAGTACTTATGACCCATAAGCCCTCATATCAAATTTGGTCCAAATCTGCCTCTCGGTATGGAAAATAGAAATTTTGGGAGTGGCAAATATTCTTGCCCCTCCCATTACGATGCCAAATATAGCCCTACAAACTTCTCTTGAACAAATCTGAGTCTACACCTCAAAAGGAAGCTGCACACCAAATATCAAGTCTCCGCTACTGCTGGTTCATGAGAAGAAGATTTTTTAAGATTTCAGCACACTTTTTGGGTGTGGCCCTACCAGTGGGCGAGGCAACTTGATTTGAACAAAATCAAATTGCGATGTCATAACAAACTTTTATCTCAAATATCAATTAAATTGGTTCAGCGGTTTGGGAGGAGAAGACGCAAACACCATGTTCGGACGGTGAGTGATCACTATAGCTCTCCTGACTGAAAGTCAGGTGAGCTAAAAAAAAATGCCTAATTGGGGGGTGGGGGGGTGGAGGTGTTTGTCTGGGATTTTAACCACAAACTTTAACCAAAACAGTAAAAAAGCATTTTTGATGAAAGAAAAATGAAAGTGTCAATGACACTGTAGCTCAACTTGTACATGTATAGTATGTGACACAGCAATGACAAACATCTAGGCAATGACCTGATAACAAAGGTACATATAAAGTATTGTAACAGTCTGTACATAAATACTGACCGTAGCCTGTAACAAATGTATAGGTAAAGTATTGTAAAGGTGGGTGACAGTAAGATGCTAAACTGAAAAGAAATCTTTGAGTCCCAGAGTGGGTCTGACTGAACCCAAAAATATTTGTTCTCATAGCACAAAGATAACAAAGGCACCCAAAAACACACTCATTCCTGTCCCAAGGTGATAACAAAGGTATCCAAGAAGTTTCGTGAAGATCAGTTCATAAATATGAGCCATGTAGAATTTGTGACAAAAAAATGATTGGCCCTAATTTCGGTACAAAATGGCCACTGGCAGCCATCTTGAAGTTTGGACAGCACCCAGAAGCACTCGTTCTCATCTCAAGGTGATAACAAAGGTACCCAAGAAGTTTTGTGAAGATCGGTACATAAATACAGCCTCTAACCCGAGCCGTATTGACATGTGCACTTACTGTGTACAAGAAGCACTGACTAAATCAAAGTTCATCTAATTTGCAGAATTTCTGCACAAGAAAAAAACCCATACTATATGTGATGTATTCCATGTTTCTAAACATTCATACAAAAATTATTCAAATCAGAACTTTCATACAGAAGTTCTGTACAAAAAACTGATTGCACTAATTTTAGTACAAAATGGCTGCTGGTGGCCATCTTGAATTTTGGACCAAACCCAAAAACCTCGTTCTCATCCCACGGTGATAACAAAGGTATCCAGGAAGTTTCGTAAAGATCGGTTCATAAATACGGCCTCTAGCCCGAGCCGTATTGGCATTTGCACTTACAGTGCTGAAAGTAACACTAAATACATCAAAGTTGGTCTAATTTACATAATTTACGCACGAGAAAAAAACTCGTATTATATGTGATGTACCCCATGGTACTAAACATTCATACAAATAATTATTCAAATCAGAGCTTTCATATGGAAGTTCTGTGCAAAAATCTGATTGCACCTAATTTTGTACAAAATGGCTGCCAGCGACCAACTTGAATTTTGGATCGGACCCAAAAACACTCGTTCTCGTCCCATGGTCATAACAAAGGTACCCAAGAAGCTTCGTAAAGATCGGTTCATAAATACGGCCTCTAGCCCGAGCCGTATTGAATTGTTGATGGACAGACGGATGACTGGCCATGGCACAAGCTCAAATTTGACTTACGTCCAAGTTAAGCTAAAAAAGTGCCTAATTGCCCCTCCCCCCCCCCCCCCCTGAAAAGCATGAAAAGGGTTAAATTAATGCCAATATTATTTGAAACCACTATGCACAGCTTCAGTAGACCTTGCCCAAAATGAAAAAAAGAAATGACATTGTAACAGAGTGTTTGGAGAATGAAAGGTGGAACCTTGAAAAGCAGAACTTTAATCTGAAACTATAAGCTGGGAATATTAAGTAGAATTGATTGGCTAAAAAGGGTTAAATATTTCCTAAAACCGATAAAAGAAATCATTGATGTAAATGGAAACATTAAGTTGTATTGACCATGCAAGAATTTGAGTAAGAAAGTTTGTGGCAAAGTCTAATTTCAAATACAAAGAAAGTAAGTCTGAAAACATGTTTAAAAGGGGATAAAATCATGCCAATTTTAATGAAAATCACTGTAGAAATGTTCAGTAAATAGTAGACATTGTCCCAAATAAGAAACAGTGACATTCCACTAAACTGTTTGAAGAATTAAAGGTGTAATTTTAAAACAACCCCCACCCCCAAAAAAACTTTAACCAAAAACTTTAACCTGGAGGTTGTAAGTTAAATTGCCATACAAAAAAGGGTTAATTATTTCCCAAAATAAGATGAAACATAAAAAAAAGGAACAAAATGAGAATGATACAAACAATAGTAATATCAATTTAAAAGAAAAAAAAAACAAAAAACTTTAAGGTTGACTAAAAAACTTTAACCACAAACTTTAACCAAAACTCCAAATGTTAACAGACAGAAGAAAGTCATGACAAAACAGGAAAAAAAACCAACCTCTTGAACCTTCAATAAATGAAAGAACCTTAGTGAGCACGCTCACATACCCCACGCGCCCCAATATTTCAAGCTCTAATCATTTTTTAAAAATAAACGTAGATTTCAACGGTATTGAAAGAATTCAAGCAGAGAAAAAGCCCGGAAAATTGTAATTTTGATAAACTTTTCAAAGTCTATGGGGCCGTAATTTTGATAAAAATCAGTGGAGCGGAACAAAACCCAAACTTGTTCTGTAGGCCACCATGTTAGACTAACATATCAAAAATCAGCTCAATATTTGGAAACGTGTAGGAAAAAAGTCTGGAAAACTGTAATTTTGATGAACTTTTCAAAGTTCAAGGGCCGTAATTTCGGTAAAATCAGTGGAGCAGAACAAAATGCAAACTTGATCTGTAGGCCATCATGTCAGACTAACATACCAAACATCAGCTCAATATCTGGAAGCGTGTAGAAAAAAAGTCCGGAAAACTGTAATTTTAATGCATTTTTCAGAGTCCAAGGGTCGTAATTTCGGTAAAAGTCAATGGAGCGGAACAAAACGCAAACTTGTTCTGTAGGCCACCACGTTAGACTAACATACCAAAAATCATCTCAATATCTGGAAGCGTGTAGGAAAAAAAGGCTGCAAAACTGTAATTTTGATGAACTTTTCAAAGTTCAAGGGCCGTAATTTCGGTAAAAATCAGTGGAGCGGAACAAAATGCAAACTTGATCTGTAGGCCACCATGTTAGACTAACATACCCAAAAACAGCTCAATATCTGGAAGCGTGTAGAAAAAAAGTCTGGAAAACTGTAATTTTGATGAATTTTTCAAAGTTCAAGGGCCGTAATTTTTGTAAAAATCAGTGGAGCTGAACAAAATGCAAACTTGATCTGTAGGCCACCATGTTAGACTAACATACCAAAAATCAGCTCAATATCTGGAAGCGTGTAGAAAAAAAGTCTGGAAAACTGTAATTTGATGAACTTTTCAAAGTTCAAGGGCCGTAATTTTTGTAAAAATCAGTGGAGCTGAACAAAATGCAAACTTGATCTGTAGGCCACCATGTTAGACTAACATACCAAAAATCAGCTCAATATCTGGAAGCGTGTAGAAAAAAAAGTCCAAAAAACTGTAATTTTGATGAATTTTTCAGAGTCCAAGGGCCGTAATTTCGGTAAAAATCAGTGGAGCGGAAAAAAATGCAAACTGGATCTGTAGGCCACCATGCTAGACTCACATACCAAAAATCAGCTCAATATCTGGAAGCGTGTAGAAAAAAAGTCTGGAAAACTGTAATTTTGATGAATTTTTCAGAGTCCAAGGGCCGTAATTTCGGTAAAAATGAGTGGAGCAGAAAAAAATGCAAACTTGATCTGTAGGCCACCATGTTAGACTCATATACCAAAAATCAGCTCAATATCTGGAAGCGTGTAGAAAAAAAGTCCGGAAAACAAGTAGGACTGACGGACTGACGGACGGACCAGTCAAAAACATTATACCCCAGCAACTTCGTTGCATGGGGTATAAAAACTTTAACCACAAACTTTAACCAAAACTCTAAATGTTAACAGATGGACAGACGGACAAAAGTCATGACTATAGCCCTCCCTGTAAACAGTCAGGCTAAAAAGGAGGATAAGTCTAGAAAGTGAAATGTAAGAAACATTATTAAAGACTCATTTGAAAGCCTTTCCCATAAACAATATTCATTCCAAATTTCATTGAGATCTTCTGATACCCAATTGATACCCAAACCTGAGATACAAGGCAAACAGACAAAAAATTGGCTATTTTGTATATTCAAATGGCCATAACTCACAGGAAAAATACTCAACAGCAAAATGGATGATGCTCCTCAAAGATCTCATGACAGTGAACATCTGTATGAAATTTCATTGAAATCTGAGCAGTAATGTTCGAGTTATAACTCGAACAGACATTGGATAACGGATTGACAGATGGATAGACAGGTGAAGGGATGGACAGACAGACAGATAGAGGGACGGATGGATGGAAAGATGCAATCCAGTATACCCCACTTCTTTAAAAAAAAGTGGAGGTATAATAAAACAAGAGGCCCCAAGGGACCTTAATCGCTCACCTGCCAAAACTGAACAAAATGCATAAAAAATTGCCCGAAAATTTCCAAATTTTGGTCTAAAATTTCTAAGTCCGAACCAGACCCAAAATTTTCAACCAAGGGACCTGATTTGAACCAACTTGAATCTGATCCCCTAGAGATGATGTATACCAAATATGAAAGGATTCTAACTGGTGGATCTGAAGACGAAGATTTGTAAAGAAATTTCTTCATATTGCACTAAGTTAAAATTTGGGCTCCCACAGGGGGCCCGAATATTAATCAAGGAACTCGATTTGAACAAACTTGAATCTGGCCCCCCTAGAGATGATGTATACCAAATATGAGAGGATTCTGACTAGTGAATCTGAAGAAGAAGGTTTTTAAAGATTTTTAAAGAAATTTCCTCAAATTGCACCAAGTTAAACTTTGGGCTCCAATAGAGAGCCCAAATAGTAACTCATGGACCCGATTTGAACAAATTTGAATCTGTAGTATTAAATTATTACTAAACCTCCCTCCACATGCACAATGGTGTATTCCATTTTGCCACTGATCATATTGTTTGATTATTGATGCTTAGCAACACTTTCAACAGCCAGTCAAAAACCAAAAACACCAAAGTAACTCTACAGAGTCATGTAATTTTATGATGAGCATGCTAAGCATGGCATAATCACCCCCTCTCCTCTCAAAATGCTAAGGTGGTCATATTTTCAACACAAGGCATGCACACGTGAGGAGTTTATTGTCTTTGTTTTACAGTAGAGAAAAATCCAACCTATTAGAAACTGTGAGATCCACGAAAACCCGTTAACAATAGTTTGTGTCAATCAGACCAGTCATGGGAGATATGAAATTGTTGTCTTTGTTTTAAAGCAAAGAATTTAATTATGGCCCAGAGAAACAAATGTCAAAGTTTTTCTAAGTATCACCTTATCATAGGGCATGTGACCTTGACCTTGAGAGGCACATACCATATTACAAATCGCAGCCCACTGTCTTTTGATATTACATATTGTTATAAAGTTTCATTAAAAAATATTTATTGGTTATGAAATTATGGCACGGACAAACAAAATGTTGATGACTGACGCATGGGAGGATGGACAATGGACAACTTAGGATCGGAAAAGCTCTGCTGACATTCTGTCTGGTGGAACTAAAAATTGGCTATTTTGTATATTCAAAGGGTCATAACTCACAGAAAAAATATTCCAACAGCAAAACAGCTTATTCTCCGGAAAGATCTCATGATGATGAACATCTGTATGAATAGTGATTAACCAATTAACCGATGTTCGGCAATCGCATCTGACATCGGCCGATATTAAGCCATCGGTTGACCATCGGTAGAAGTGTTTGAACATCGGTTCATGCCAATGGTTACATGGAACACCAAAGGATCAAAACTGTTCATATTTATGTATGATTCACAGCCTCATAAAGCAGTAACAAGCTTAATAAGTTGCCATGATGATTGCCAGTAGTGTTGAAATGATTTGTCGATTATTCAACATAATATCCCACTCCCTGTACAAGTTACGCGTACACTGACAGTAGCCCTCCAGTACTATGAATTGCTGTTTCATCGTTTGATATCACTGTCAGCTTATTTGTAAACAACCTAGTGACCCAATTCTTCTTTATTCACTGTCAACACAAAGTGGACAATAACAAATGAACATAAAATACTCATTAGCCGTTTGTTTTCGCAGTTACAGCATAATCTGTTGTGCATATTACTTATTTATATAAACAATATAAAAATAGTGTATGGCCATTTTGTGCATGAACTTCTGGGATTCGTTTTCATTTGTGAAACATTATATTTTTCATTCAGGATTTCTGGCACTAGACGCATAAATACGAATCTACAAAATGGAGTGAATTTCTGTGTTATAAGCTATTTGAACACACAGCTAGATGCGGGTCGGTGATAAATTTTCAAGTCTGTGTCAGTGTTGTTAAGAAGTAAAACCATGGTTGCAGTGCAGTTATCAGTGGTGGAACAGGCCAAGTTTATTCATCGAAGTTAGGTTGATTTTGCAAACTTACTTACCCATTGCAGTGTGAACGTCAAAACGTCGTCAGTCCTTGGCAAAGATAAACTAGATCGAGTTATTTGTGTGCAAAGTACACAATGGTGTATCCCCGTATTTCCTTAGCAACATCTTAGCATAGTTTAAACGTTTCGAATTAATACCCAAGGAGCCTTTTGATGAAAGCTGATTTTCTAACTATAAAAGTGGTTCCACTGGAACCACATGGGGCCAAATCAAAATTCTGAAACCTTCAAGCACATCTAGTGATGCTACCTGAACACTTTAGCATAGTTTAAACGTTTCGAATTAAATCCCCTAGGAGCCTTTCGAAGAAAACTGATTTTCCAATGATAAAAGTGGTTCCACTGGAACCACCTGGGGCCAAATCAATATTTCGAAACCTTCATGCACATCTAGAGATGTTACCTGAACACATTAGCATAGTTTAAACATTTCGAATTAAATACCCTAGGAGCCTTTCGATGAAAACTGATTTTCTAACGATAAAAGGGTTTCCACTGGAACCACCTGGGGCCAAATCAAAATTCTAAAACGTTCATGCACATCTAGAGATGTTACCTGAACACATTAGCATTGTTTAAGTGTTTCAAATTAAATACCCTAGGAGCCTTTCAATGAAAACTGATTTTCTAACGATAAAAGTGTTTCCACTGGAACCACTGGGGGCAAAATCAAAATTCCGAAACCTTCATGCACATCTAGAGATGTTACCAAAACACATTAGCATAGTTTAAGCATTTCGAATTAAATACCCTAGGAGCCTTTCGATGAAAACTGATTTTGTAACGATAAAAGTGGTTCCACTGGAACCACCTGGAGCCAAATCAATATTCTGAAACCTTCATGCACATCTAGAGTTGCTACCTGAACACATTAGCATAGTTTAAACATTTTGAATTGAATGAATGCAGGGATAATTAATAGAACTGAAAAGAATGTTTGGCTTATTGATGTATACTGTAAAGTTCAAATTACGCACAAATTTGCAGAGTTCAGGTTGGGTTTTAACTTTCCATTCGGCAAAAATGTGGACTTCCTTTTGAGTGTCTTTCCGCTCCGGGAAAATGGAAGAATTATAAAATGCAGGCAAATTTAATATTATTCAAAGTGAATTTGGAAAGTGTCAGTTATGGAAAAAAGTATTCTGCTGTGTCCGGAATGAACTGCCTCAACAAACTGGGTTTTTTCTCCTGAGTGTGACTGCAGTAACGGAAAGACACAGTGCCAAACGAACAGGTGCAAGTGCTTCAAGGCAAAGAGACTATGCAGCAGTAGGTGCCACAACAGCCTAATATGTCAAAATAAAAACTAAGCGTTGTTTGTATCTCATTTCTACTTTCTAGTGTTTTAATGTGTTCATTCTTAATAGATTTTTATTGTGTGATGACATAATATAGTTGATAAAATAATACTGACTCCTTTATTTTTACCCATCAGGGATTTCATGAAATTACTAACCCTCAATACCAGGGTTTCACGAAATCCCTAGAACTTTCAGTCATTTCATGAAATCACTAAGTGAAACAGTGATTTCATGAATTTACTGAAAGTTCTAGGGATTTCATGAAATCCCTGATTTCACAGTCTTACTGTAACATATTCACATGAGTTTTGAATCTAAAACTCGAATTAGAACATAAATCAGTAATTAAATCAAGTAAATAAATATATGTTATTTAATTGCCCTTTCATATATTTTATTCAATTTCATCTTGAAACTAAATTTAAATGGGGGTGGAATTTAAAAATAGTATGAGCGCAAGTCACCTATTTTCGAATCGATCAAAGGCACTGTTCTGTTAACATGTTTCTGCTGACGTCGTACTTTTATTTTGATACATACAGTGACTCACTCTTGAGATCAATGGACATATCAACCTGACTGTACTGTAAAATTAACCCTATTCTATGCGTTCTTAAATCTACCAATCCTTTTTGGTTGTGACTTCTGACATCAGCACTCACAATCGGCCGACTGTGCACTCAACTAATCGGCAAGTGGATGAGGGTTGCAAATCCTTATCGGTTAATCACTATGTATGAAATTTCATCAAAATTTGAGCAGTAATGTTCAAGTTATAACTCGAACAAGTGGAAGTATAATAAAATAAATTTGAATACTCAAACTGAGTAATAAATCCTCTCTTATGCACCAAATAAACTGATGTGGTCATTACTGATATAATGTCATCCGTCAGCACCATCCAAACTATGGCATAATGTCTATTACTGTTAAATATGTTTACATACTGTCAACAAGATCTGATTGGCACTTCAGAAGTTATCCTCTAGGCAAGCATTTTTCTTGCAGACAAGCCTGAAAATAAGCAGACTGTCATCTACAGAATGAGGTCCTTAGAGGGTGAATTTGGTGATGCTACCCTGCACAGCAGGGTAGCATCACTAAATTTATCGTCTCTGAACCTCAGTCTGAATCTAGGTCTCAAGCCTAAACAGGGAGGTACCCAGAGGATAAATTGGCTTGGTGTATGCGATAGCATCAGCAAATTCACCCTCTGGAATCCTCATTCTGCAAATGACAGATTGCTTATTTCCAGGCTTGCTTACAGATAAACAAAACAATGAACGAACCTAAGAGAGTATGCACCAAGACAGTATGCACCAAAACACCTCCTATCAGTATGCGCCAAAACACCTATCAACCTACATGAATATGAAAGTTCATAAAAATTGATTCAATCAACACTTTGAAAGTTATATCAAGACAGTTTGTCAGGTGAACACTGCATAACAAAATATGCATTACATAATAGTCAGGTTGGAAAAATCAGAAAACTAGCATAAATACACCCACTAAAGGCATTTCTGTGGAAAAGCTGACAGATATAATTATTTTCATATTTTGAGTATGCTATTCATTTCTGGGGCCTGTCACCCTCTACCCATTCTATTAACCCTTCAAAATAAGCACCAAACTGACAAAAACAAAAATAGGCCGATGAAATCATCAGATGTGTACCCATACGTGCAACTAGTAGTAAGCTGTGTGACGGAGGGCCACCACGGATGCCGACATTATGTACACATTATGTAAATCTGATAATTTGATCCGGGTTAATATCTCCGGATCAAATTATCAGATTTACATAAAACGCTATACAGCACAGCACATCGGTAACCTGAATAACTATATAAAGTAACATGACAATCGGATTGATATTTTTGAGTTATCTCATGCCAAATGGATTGGAGGAATTTTCAATTCAAAGGATAAAGGGTTAATATCTCAGGATCAAATTATCAGATTTACACCAAAAACTATACAGCTCGGCACATCAGTAACCTGAACACAATTATAAAGTAACTTGACAATTCAAGCAATATTTTTCAAGTTATCGAATGCCAAAGGGATTGGAGGAATTTTCAATTTGAAGGATAAAGGGTTAATATCTCAGGATCAAAATAACAGATTTACGCCAAAAACTATACAGCTCGGTACATCAGTAACCTGAACACAAATATAAAGTAACTTGACAATCCAAGCAATATTTTTCAAGTTATCGAATGCCAAAGGGATTGGAGGAATTTTCAATTTGAAGGATAAAGGGTTAATATCTCAGGATTAAATGATTAAATTATCGGGAGGAATTTTTAATTCGAATGCCAAAGAAATGGATACAGATGCCGGACGGACAGATGGATGGATGGACGGATGGACAAAGGATGGACGAATGACGGATGGCCACCCCGGATGCCGGCATTATGTGTACCATACACAGTATGGGTACACATAAAAAGTAGTCTCATGTTAATGAAATAATTGAAGGAGTTTGTGTCTTAAAAATGTCTAACAAGTTTTTTTTAACCAGAAATGTCTTTATCTGGATTGGAAGGGAGCACAGTGGGTCAGTAGTTACAACACTGGACTTCAAACCAAAAGGTTCATGGTTTAATCCCCACCGGAGGTAACTATGTTGTGCCCTTGTGCAAAGCACTTAATCCCAGTTGTGCACAAGAAGGCACAGTGGCACTGCGTATTAAAGCATACTACATGATGATACACTTGTCTTCAACCAATGCTAACCCTGCTGGTACGGAGTTAGTACACTGGGGAGTCTGACAGTTGCTCGGTGTTGCTTGGTGGTTCTCTCAGGGTATTCCAGCTTCCTCCATACATAAAACTGTTCGATATGAGGTGATCCTGGCCATTGAAAGTGTTTTTAAACCCCAATAAATAAATAAATAAATAAATAAATAAATAAATAAATAAATAAATAAATAAATAAATAAATAAATGAAAGTGCCAATGACACTGTAGCTCAACTTGACAAACTTGAACTTGGTAAGTTATAAATGAAATGGCAAAATTGAAGATTATTGGTACCAATGTTATTTGATGAAATTTCAACATAACAGCATTGTGTGTGCACAACGTCAGAGTAACCCATGCATTTTTAAATGTAAACTCTAAGACTGGCTAAAGGAAGAATGTTGATACACAAATGCAGTATGTTTAGAGGTTATTGTAAATGGCAACTTTTTTCACAGAAATGAATGCTAATCAGTAGCTCTTATCTAAAGGTCTTGCCTAATGAGCACACCAAGTTCAAAAACAATCCTATGATAAATGTGGCCTGTAGACCATGTCAAAGAATGTTGATGCACAAATGCAATAAATTCAAAGATTGTTGCTAACAGCAACAGTTTTTGATGGAAATGAAAAGAAAATCAATAGCTCCTATCTTTGTCACCCTGCATAAGCATACAAAGTTTCAAAACAACCTGATAATGAATGTGCCCTCTGAGGCATGCCAAAGGAAGAAGTTATTGCACAAATGCACTAAGTAGAAGGTCATTGCTTGTGGCAATGTTTTTTGGGGTTTTTTTTATGGAAATTCATAAATATACCCTGCAGCGAGTACAAAAGGGATTAGTTGATGCACAAATGCATAAAGTAAGTTCAAAGGCTGATGATAACGACAATAATTTTTTATGGAAATGAGAAAAAGCAATAGCTCACATCTAGAGGTCACCCCGAACACACATACCAAGTTTCAAAGTGATCCGATCATAAATGTGCCTTGAAGGGTATGTTAAAGGAAAATATTGAGGTCTGACTAAACTAAGTTCAAAGGTCATTTTTTGACAGAAATGGAAGAAAATCGACAGCTCCCATATAGATGTCACCCCACACAAGCACACCAAGTTTGCAAGCGATCCAATCATAAATGTGCCCTGCAGGGAGTGTCAAAGGGAAATATTGATGCTTAACTGCACTAAGTTTTTACTAAGTTCATCGAAGGTCATTGCCAGTGGCAACATTTTTTGACGGAAAACGGAAATCGAAGAAAATAGATAGCTCCCATCTAGAGGTAACCCCAAACAAGCATACAAAGTTTCAAACCGATCTGATCTTAAATGTGCCTTGTAGGGCATGCCAAAGGAATATATTGATGCCTGACTAAACTAAGTTCAAAGATCGTTGTCAATGGAAGAAAATCGATAGCTCCCATCTAGAGGTCTCCCCAAACCAGCATGCCAGGTTTCAAAGCAATCCGATCATAAATGTGCCCTGTAGGGGGTGCCAAAGGGAAATATTGAGGTCTGACTAAACTAAGTTCTAAGAACGTCGGCCGCGGCAACATTTTTTGATGGAAATGGAAGAAAATCGATAGCTCTCATCTAGAGGTCACCCCAAACAAGCATGCCAGATTTCAAAGCAATCCAATCATAAATGTGCCCTGTAGGGTGTGCCGAAGGGAAATATTGAGGTCTGACTAAACTAAGTTCTAAAAATGTTGGCCGCGGCAACATTTTTTGACAGAAATGGAAGAAAATCGATAGCTCCCATCTAGAGGTCACCCCAAACAAGCACACCAAGTTTCAAAGAGATCTGATCATAAATGCGACCTGTGAGGTGTGCCAAAGGAAATTGTGGACGTACGTATGTACGCAAACAGACGAGAAGTGATGGCAATAGCTCAGCATGACTTTGTCAAGTTGAGCTAATAAATATCTGGATTGGTAAATTAGTTTAATTAACTTAATCATGTGTTGCAGAGTTTACAGAATGCTCTTTAAAGAGGCTAATATGAGTAAAATCAACTTGGAACATTAAAATTGAAGCTTTAGTCAGATAATAGATTCAGGGTAATGCTAGCATCTATCAAACAAAGAACTACTCAATGGAGTACGAGAGGGCTTGAATCTCGAATTATCCCTTATGGCACTTGTGTAGCTTGACCGGTTTTGTTCGATGTGAACTTCATCAGAGGCAAACAAATGCTCAATGACGATGCCTGTATATACTTTTCTCCTGGTGAGTGCTATTTTAGCGTGTGCAGGTTTTGCGGGTGCATAGACATGTGTTGGCGTGGCTGGGGCATCACCAGATGTGTGAATGGTGGGTGCATACATGGCAGGTTCTGGTTTTTGTTCTAAATGTGCATCACCTAGGTGATATTCTCCATGAGAGGGAATACCACCTAGGCGATGACCCAGACCTAAATTACCGCATTATACAAGTTATTTACTCCGACACTGAACACCCCAATACCGTTGATCACCGTTGAAGAATAGAAATCAAATGGATTTTCACTCTCAGAACACTTCAACCACTAGGACTGAACAGAAAGGACTTTTAGTGTATTGGTTATAATGCTAGTATCTAACTACACTTGTAAAATGTTTGTAACAATGGGCTGGACTATTTTCAGAGTGAAATGTTGTGTTTGAAGTATGTCATCTATGGCGAATGAACAACAATATAAAACTTTCCCTGCCAGGGCAACATTTAATTTAAACTCCCTGACAGCACTACATAAACACAAAGCTGGAGTGGAGGTGGTGACCACTCCTGAGAGGCATCGTTTGGTTCAGCAAAATATTTCAATAAAGCGATGAAATCCAGATATCTATATGAGACCTGGCGACAAAAGACACTTGGAGATGCATGGAGAAAGGGCAGCTCCTATGGTTGGCCCCAGACAACAGACTATGCTTGTCTGCCACTGTATTTAAAAGGCAGAGGATTTGAAAATTAACGTTGCTCACCCCTTTATTGTCATAATAGTCATGAATTGAACTACAGAGTTTGTAAGATGAAAATTTATTGAAAGAAAGGAATAAAAGGCGAGGAATGTTAAATTTCAAACCCCCTTCTGTTTCTTAGTTTATTGTGATTCAACTACACTTTCAGCAGCATCCACTGTGTGCAACATTACCGGACATATAGGGCCATACTATAACAACAGATCTCTGTATTTGTCTAGTTGATAAAGCTTCAAGCACTGAAACCTGGTTACCTTTAGCAAAATTTATTCCATGAAATAAAAAAGTGTTCTGTTCCACTCTGCCGGTGTCCCTTCAAGTGAGTGATCTTACAAACCTCAGTATCATCATGTTGCAACCACTGGTGCAATACAGACCCAGACTGCAACTCAATGCCATGACCCCTCATGTTTCAGTAGTCGGATGCACACAACAAACAATGCTTTTACCAAACAGTATCTTAAACTTTGAGAACGATATTTCCACTGGACATCCAGGACGCCACCCTGTTTGTAACATGGCATTTAGAAAGTCAGTGCACGAAACATTTATCCAACTTGAAGCAAACGTGTCCAAACACCTAGAAGACCCATATCTCACTGACATAAACTAGAACGGTGTCATTTGTATGCAAAGCACACTAAGGAGTATCCTTGCATTTTCAGTATGCCATCACGATGGTCACAAACCAATTCACATTCTCTAATGACAAAAGTGGCACTACTGGCACAACACAGGACCGCATCAAATATCCAAAATGTTTATGCACATATAAAGACCTTACCTGAACATATGAACACACGTTCAACATTTCGAATTAATACACCTAGGAGCTTTTCGCCGGAAACCAATTGTCTAAAGACAAAAGTGGTACTACGGGCACCACATGGAGCCAACTCAAAAATCCGAAAGTTTTATGCACATCTCGAGACCTTACCTGAACACACTTTCAATGTTTCTAATTAAAACCTGCAAGAGCCTTCCCCGAAAAAATGATTCTCTAAATCGGCGTCACTGGGGCTAAATTAAAAATCTGAAACCTTTATGTCCATCTGGAGACCCTACCCGAACATATGAACACACTTTCAGCATTTCGAATTAAAACCCCTAGGAGCCTTTTGAGGGAAACCGATTGTCTAAACAAAAAAGTGGCTCTACGGGTGCCACAAGAGGCCGAATCAAAAGTCAGAAACCTTTATGCACACCTAGAGACCCTACCAGAACATATGAACCCACTTTCAACGTTTCAAATTAAATCCCCATAGGAGCCTTTTACTGGAAACCGATTCTCTAATGACAAAAGTGGCGTTAAGGGCACCACAAAGGGCCGAATAAAAAGTCAGAAACCTTTATGCACATCTAGAGACCCTACTGGAACATATGAACTCACTTTCAACGTTTCAAATTAAATCCCCATAGGAGCCTTTTGCTGGAAACCGATTCTCTAATGACAAAAGTGGCGTTAAGAGCACCACATGGGGCCGAATAAAAAATCTGAAACCCTGAGACCCTACTGGAACATATGCACAGTTCAACACACTTTCAGCATTTCGAATTAAAACTTTTTGGAGCCTTTTTCCAGAAACTGATTGTCTAACAACAAAAGTGGTGCTATGGGCATCACCTGGGAGCTGAATAAATAATCTGAAACCTTTCTGCACATCTAAAGACCCTACCGGAACATATGAGCACACTTCTAGCATTTCAAATTAAAAACCTTAGGAGCCTTTTGCCAGAACCAATTATCTAACGATAAAAGTGGTGCTACCACATGGGAGCCTAATCAATAATCTGAAACCTTTATGCACATCTAGAGACCCTTCCGGAACATATGAACACACTTTCAACGTTTTGAATTAAATCCCCATAGGAGCCTTGTAACAACCGATAATGTTACAATGCCGCATAATGTTACACCAACGCATAATGTTACAAAAAATGTAGTAAACAACCGATAATGTTATAAACTGTGCATAATGTTATAACTTTTTTCAACCCGTTATGTTATAAAAATCGACGCATAATGTTATAACTTTTTTCAACCAGTTATGTTACAACAAATTAACCGATAATGTTATAACTTCAAATAAACATATTTTGGGTAATTTATACTGTCATGACATCAGTTTCAGGTGGAGACCGTCGGTCTGTACTTGAGGGAACTTTTCAGATCTCAGTGTAGAATTGGACCATTCTGACTTTAAATAATATATACCATTATTGTAATAAACCCTTTTCTGTGATAAATTACGCGTCCACTATTTGGTCGGTCATTAGGTAAGGATACTATCCTATATTTTAAGGATACTAAACCCACGGAATTCCCCTTTTCGTCGAATGAAGCAATGAAAGCTAAGGAAATGAGCATGATGCGCACAAAATCATACGTCTCAAAATGAAAGCTATGAAAATGAATGCAATGAGTACCTCTTCACACATCTCACACCCTCATTAAGGATACTATCCTACCTTTATTTGGGAGTGTTTTCGGGAGTGTTTGGGTAAGTTTTCTGAAGATTGTCGGGTTGTTTGGATTAATTCGATATCTATTGTCGGGTTGTTAGGGGTGAGACGGAGCATGTGTCTCCATAACAACACGCGCTGCACATACGCACTCCTACCACCTATTATCATGATAATGACGTCACAACATGGCCACCCACATGCACTATTATGACAACCCAACATGACCGCCCAGTCACGTGACATGACGTCACTTGCAGGGTCCTGGTTCGGGGTCCCTCAAAATGGTTCATTTTCAACATACATAACTACTAAACACCATCACCAACACCGCCACAACACCAACGTCAACACAACTCCTCCTCCACAACCTCCTCCTTCTCCCTATACTGCCTGTTCTAGTGATTCCACCTTTTCCAGAACCTGTAAACCCAAATTCATCACTTTCACTTCTTCCAACATCTCCACCATCGATATTATCATACCGTCTAGCACTTCTCCCTTATAGCATTCTCAGATAGCCTTCTCTGCACAATCACCCTGATGTACTAATCCACGACCTCCTCTCTTTCTCAGCCTAATCCCTGCCCAAGCCTTTCAATCCTCCTGAACCCCATTCCTCTTCCTACCCAGGCTCGCATCTTATTCTTGTTCCGTGCGACACTACCAACCCGCCACATCCACCACATGTACCTCGCTCCATCCAACTTGTTGACCTCTTTTAACTCCACCTCATTTTTGTTCACTCTTAGTTGTTAAAATGTCAAATTAATGAACAATAAGATATTCTTATGACTAAGAAATATGCGACAAATGAGTTTTAGATGCCCAAAACAGGAAAAAACAGAGGCATTTGCCCATCCCCAAGGCGTCAGGGTACTTTGGTACACTACTACATTTCTGGAAGGGGAGACTACGCATGTTGGTAAACGTACCAACCGGATAAAATAGCACCCCTCCCCAACCACCTTCACCATGTTTGGTACTGGATGATCATGGTAATGACGTCACATGATTGAGTTACCAGGATAATCGGCATCTATGTAACATGACTGGGTCATTCTATGATAACTCTCCGGGAGTTTGGGAGGGGGGGGGGGGCGTCTCCTCGCCTTAACCAGAGCAGAAACCTTTAGTATAAATATTACATACCTTTATGCGACAATAAATGGTAAGTGGTAAAGTCCACCTACAATAGCTGTAACTGGAATTAGTATACAAAAGTTATAACATTATCGGGTAATTTGTTGTAACATAACAGGTTAAAAAATTTATAACATTATGCGCCGATTTTTATAACATAACAGGTTGAAAAAAGTTATAACATTATGCAGAGTTTATAACATTATCACTTGTTTACTACATTTTTTGTAACATTATGCGTTGGTGTTACATTATAGGGTGCTGTAACATTATCGGTTGTAACAAGCCTTTCCTTGGAAACCGATTATCTAATGACAAAAGTGGAACTAAGGGCGTCAACTGGGGCAGAATAAAAAATCTGAAACCTTTAGGCACATCTAGAGACCCTACTGGAACATATGAATACACTTTCAGCATTTCGAATTAAAACCCCCAGGAGCCTTTTGCCGGAAACCGATCCTCTAATGACAAAAGTGGCGCTACGGGTGCCACATGGGACCGAATTTAAAAAACTAAACCTTTATGCACATCTCTCTAGAGACCCTACCCTACTGGAATATATGAACCCACTTTCAGCGTTTCAAATTAAAACCCCAAAAATCAATTCTCTGACAACAAAAGTGGATCAGTGTTGAACCCACCACCGGTATTGACAATTAGACCAATCATGTAGAATGGCACTTGTGTCAGAGAAAGCGTTCAACCTGCTCATATCACTCCCAATGACCAGAAAATATCTACCCATCCCTACAATGGCTTCCTGTTGCCAATGGTTACACCTGCATCCACCATGGAGAGTAGTTGACATTATGTCGTCATTTCATCGAAAAGTATTTGATGCTCCTATGTCACATCCAGTTATCAGGAAACTGTGTTTGTTCAATCCGAACCTCATAAACACATAACTAATCTCATGGTCACATTTCCCTTCATGTTGGGTAGTGATGACTTCCACCGTGAAGCTCTCACAGACACCTTCCATCATCCACTACCACCAATACCACTGCTGTGTTTGCTCTCAACCACACCAGAGAAAGCATTTTCAACAGCTTGAGTCATTCACTCCGAACAAAACAAGAATGACTAGGTCGGCTTGATACCTTGAGTGATATGGAATCATCCGTGATCTACCAATCCCCCATCCACCACTACCCTAACACCAGTTGGTGAACGTTTCAGCACATCAAAGGCATGCAAAAGTGGCACACATGACAACAAATGGAACGACAAGTCTGCCTTACCACAACCACATTGGCTATTAATGCAAAGAAGCACATTTCCAACCTCTCCCAAAACAGGCAGTATTTACAAAACACATTACTGGGCATGGGTCTGAAAGTCATGCCAAACCTCCCAAACCAACAAGGGTCTTCTTTAATGAAGATATGCAATGACTTCAGTCTATGCTTCTCCTTGCATACCCACCGCATTGCATAGTAAGCACCTTAATTATATTTGACCCTTGCCCTCCACTAAACCAGTCCACGAGTGTACACCAATTGTGCTGTGTCACCACTGACTGAAAAGCACAAACTTACACGGATTGTCCTACGTGTATTAGTACCTCACACACTGGCTACAATGCTCTTAGCTATTCATAAGTTTGTACTTCCTGTAAGCGACAGGCCCCATGGCCTTGATTCACAACATTTGTCAAGTAGAATTCCTCAAGTCAGTAGAAAGGAAAATGCATCGATCCATGAACAAGACTCCGGTGTCCAACGGCGTCCTATTCTGTACACCCTATATTCCCCAGTAGGAGTGGTATCATGATGATGCTCTCTCTATGTGGCTCACAGTTTTGTTCTCATGTGTCTACTTACAGTACATGGATCATCTGTACACAAACTGATAGCACCCACTGACATGTCAGTTCTGCCATCACTATCATGTGCAGAGCCACCATGTCTTCACTTGAAGTACACTAACTACCATCGATGTCCGTGCCAGAGCCTTCAAGGCAAACAATATTGCTACCAAGTCCCTTACATATCATAATATAATATCAGCAAATGCAAACTTTAACCTTTTAAAGATATACACATGTACATGCATGCACACATGTTCCCACCCCAACACACAAATGGATAGGGAAAGCGAGTGACGAGGGAGAATTTTTAACTATAACTTCTGCATTCGATGCAAAAATGGAGATTTATCCACTTTCACGTTTCTGAAATTTCTTTGGCAGAAAACTACATGTCACTCGCCAAAATCTAAGTTATATGAATTGTTGATTGTGTTTGTGTTCTGGAATAGGTGAGTCTTTAAAGCTCTAATTACAGACCCGAAAGTGAAGAGCTGAATTGTCGTTATTTATGTAGGATAACTGTGAGATGTCGGGAAACTGATTGCAGCAACTAATATGGAGATGCATGGATGGTGTCAGTTATTTCAGTTAGAAAATCTAAGGCGAATTTAGGGATCAAAAAGTGGCTTAAAGGAGAGACGATCATATTCAGATTATACAAATTATGTAGAAATGATAATGTTTTCACTTTTTGGCAAAAATGCTTCTAGAAGTAAGCTTTTTTTGTAAGCCCAACCTAACCTGTACGATCTAAAAACCATAAAATAAATTGCTGCTCTTCTTTATGGCAAGAAATAGTATCTGAACAAATTTTTAACTTACAAGTGTTTGTCCAATTTATGACATTACATCCTTCATCTTTCGGAATGAAGGAAAGTTCTCACTGTTACAACAAAGTTCAAATTTTTTATCTTCTCATGGGTCTTCAATTCAAAATTCAAACGCAGTTGGAGAGGTGTTTGAAAAGATTTTCCAATGTCCACACTGGAAATAAAATGGGTGTCTCATCCCACAACTTCAAAGGACGCCAGATGTTTGAAATGAACAAAAACCTTTATCTTTCACATGTCTGGTAGTTACAAGTCATATCAGTGAATTTGGTTAAGAACCAATTTTTAGCTTTCTCACCGCATTGAGTTAACCCTTTACCCAATGTAACGGCCAAAACCGGCCAGCGCTATTCTCAAAAATCTCCAATTAATTTTCACTATTTTTTTCATTTTTTGTCTCAAAAACATAGGTTATGACCCCTCGTTGGAACGAGCTTGTCGAGCTCGTTCCAACGAGGGTTCATAATCTATGTTTTTGAGACAAAAAATGAAAAAAAATAGTTATTCAAGAATTTTTTTTGCAAGTGTCGTTTGCTTTTCATGTTAGGTAAAGGGTTAAGCCCAACTCAGCTTTCAGGACATGGGTAGAACAAACTTAATTTGCATATGGTACCCCAAATATTTTTCACACTCAGTTTAGTAACCTTTTGAAGCCTAGTTCCCATATATCCCCAAACTGCCTCCTTTTATATTACTCTGAAAAAGTTGTTCCAAGTGTATTCTTCATCAGAACTCTATAGAGGCAGCCAACAATAATGAAGATACAATGTTAAGGGGTTGTCCAACATAACTTCAGACATTTTGTTGAGAATTTCCACAATGCCCTAAATATGAATTAAAGTGGTGAATAAAGAGGTATTACATACCAAAATACTGACAAAAGTACACCAAACCTGAATTTCTCCACTTTTTAAAATTTTTTAAACATTTTTTTGCTTTTGATGACAAAGAAATTGCCAGCTGCATAGGCAACCGAGAGGATTAACAAGGAACATATAGGAAATTTGAATGTCTGAGTTATAAATAAAAGACTCCACACTCCATACTCGGAGAAAGCATATTTATCATTTCTTCATCAACGTGGCGGGAACGCTCAGAGGAAAATGGATGACCACAAACTAGACATTGTGTTCGGACGACATTGCTTGTTATGATCACATGGTTATTGGGCCACGTTGGGAAATGATTTGATTTCCTAAGATCTGAAATCTTCAAACATTTCACTGCTGTTTTCAAATCTGAGAGGCGATGTAATGTACAACACATGGTACATTCATAGGAAAATATTCAACTGACAATGTGATAATTGTAAGATACAGTCCTTACTAGTGCTGTTGATTTCAGAAACTGTACAATGTGATGCAAGTGTCAGCAAGGGATTAATACACCACCGATTCAAACTCCTATTATTCAGTTGGTGGAGACGATCAAAACATAAAGTGGAAAATTATATTTGAAAACAAAAATATATTCACATCAACATACACAACTGTATAGTTACAAAAAAAGTAATTTTACTGACGCCGAACAATATTAGAAGAATTGGTAAAGTCTGCTAGGAAAAAAGAAGATCAGTGACAAGGAGAATTTTCAGAAAGTTTTTTTCCTTTTCACGAAATATTGAGAAATGTCGTACAATCGTAAATTTAAATGTCTTCCAGGCACAACAGCATTGTGTGTTAGATGGATCAATGTCAATTTTGATTGCTATTGGCACCAAAAGGTTGCAAAAATCTATGTGTGTTGACAATCTGTGGACAGAAATAGAAAGAAGTCACCTGGCAGACAAAAATCACACATTTTACCAAAATGAGAGCACAACATCTCTTAAGTTTTTTGATAAATGAATTTAATAACCAATATAATTCCGATATTGTTCAGGCTGGTAACCCACTGCCTATAAAATTAGTATTGGTAAGAAGATCAGTTATTAATGTTCTTAAATCTCACGAGAAAGTAACAGTCAAGCCTCACCAAACAGCAACTACAGTTGGGCAATAGATTCAAAAGAAATGAAGCATACCAAACCATGCACACAAATGAATTAGAACCCATGGTATCTAACTTAACAAAGCCGATTGATGTAAGTATTCTGCATGCAGGGCAGGTCATTTTTTTGCTGTTTTGGCCACACTTGAGCATTCAAATGGCACACTTGGCAGCTGTCATTGCTAATGCAACCCCAGAAATGGACACAGATTATACTGAATGAGGAAGGTTGGCAGATGGGCCTAGCAACGCCCCACACTGCAATGACTGGCACACTGCTAAAGCAACAGTTATAAAATGGGCACCACAGTACTGAAATGCATCATCCAGATTAAAATTGGAGACGTGCAGTCTCCTCATTTTCTTACCATGCTGAGAAAAATTTAAAACACTTGAGAGGTGCTCATGCGTAAACATGCAATTTCTAACTTTCATCTTAAAATGCATACCTTGTTTCGAAGGGATTGTCCTTTAAACATCCGAGAAAATCTCTGGACAAAATTTAGACCTAACAGCAAATTACAGGTTCCCATGGTGGTAAATATGCATATCAAGTTTCGATGGGATTGGCCAATAAACATTAGAAAAGTCTCCAGACAAAATTTAGACCTAGCAGCAAATTATTCAAGGTGAAAAGGGGCATAACTATGGCAAAAATAGTCAGGACCAGAACTATAATCACAGGTTCCCATGGTGGTGAACATGCATAACTATTGCTTCGATGGGAGTGGCCAATACAAATAGAGAAAATCTCTAGACAAAATTAAGACCTAGCAGCAAATTATTCCATGTCGCAAAGGGGCATAACTATGGTGAAAATAGTCCAACCAGAACTATAATCACAGGTTCCCATGGTAGGAAACACGCATACTAAGTTTCAAAGGGACTGGCCAAAAAACATCAGAGAAAATCTCTGGACAAACTTGTGTCTATGGGTGGCCTCCCGGACAAGATGATTCTACTGTAAGCCCACTCCCCCACAACCTGTTGCGGGGAAGGTATAACAATGTAATGATCATGTCAATGGAAAGCTTATCCTGAAGCCTCCTCTAATGACATCAAAACATGGAGAAGAAACATAAAGTGCAAGTTTTGAGGAACAGTTACATTACCTCTTTACATCCTGGGTTGTCCACCAGATCATAGCTACTAGCATGTAATGGTTGACCAGCATTCACAGGGTTTAAAACCACTTTGTCTCCAACTACAACCTGCAAAAAATAAGCAAACTTCAATGATCTCTGCTAAACATGATGTCCTATCCTATGATGAAAATGAAAATTTCAGTACTTTAGGACTGGATCATTGAATTATTTATCATCTTGACTTCATTTCAATAGAAATTACAATACAGTTGAACCCTGTTAATTTAACCCTTTACCCAACATAAGGCCCAAACTGGCCAGCGCTATTCTAAAAAATCGCCAATTAAATTTCATTATTTTTTCATTTTTTGTCTCAAAAACATAGGTTATGACCCCTCATTGGAATGAGCTCATCGAGGGGTCATAACCTATTTTTTTAGAAAAAAAAAATGAAAAAAATTAGTTATTCAAGAATTTTTTTTGCAAGTGTCGTCTGCTTTTCATGTTAGGTAAAGGGTTAATTGCCACTTTGCCAGTGAAAATTATTGCTTTCCTGTATTCAAGAGATTAACTGAGCATTTATTTCATTATATCTTGATTGACAGAGCTCATGGAACCATGTCAAACTAGATATTACAGAGTAAATGCCTGTACTGGATGTAGTTTGGTAAAACAGATCTATAAACAAGGGGAAATCAGAGAGCAAAAGGGTAATTTCTCGACATATTACACAATAATTTATTTTGTTAACAGGAGTTTACTCTAAAACCTATTTACAATTAACTGGTCAAATTTGTACTGCAGGAATGGTAAATAGTTTGAATATGGAAGTTAACTTCAATTAACAGGGTTATTCAATTAAGAGACATCCAATTAAGCAGGATCCACTGTATCATAACATAACTTCAACCAACAGACTGTGCATTCCACGTTAATTAGATTATTATTACAGAAGAAAATGACATCATTGTCTTCCAGTTAAATGTATATTCAGTGACTTGAAGAGAGTCTTTTACAACAGTATGACATGAAAGAGCTTTTTTTTCTCAGCAGAGACCCATGTAATGCCAAGTTTTCATCTTTATTCTGGAAGGTTATCTGAATTGGTGTGACGGAGTAGTGACCACCACGATAGCATGTCAAGAAGCATAATGTGGACCCATTGTGCGATCTGGGCAATTTTAGGGCATTACTGGATTGTCACAAACTTTCATACAACCATCTGGGAGAAGACATCAGAACCAATTTTACATTTCAACCCAAACGCAAACAGACATATTCAAAGTATCTACACAGCTGCTATAGATCACTCGTTAAAACAAGAGGCCCCAGGGGGCTTTAGGCACTCACCGAATGTTCCATACTGTTAAGACACAAATTTTATCAAAAGCTATTCTTAAGGTTCTACAGAGTAAATCTATACTCTCTGTGGAGCTAAAACATCAACAGGACAGAATGGAACAATGCTGCTGATCAAATATCAAAAGATTCTGCATGATGGTTCTGAAGAAGATTTTTAAAGAATTTTCCTTGAATTGCACAAAGTAAACATTCACGCCCGCCATAGTGAGCCCCAATATTGATCAAAAGACTCAATTTGAACAAACGTGAATCCAACCCATACCAAGATGCTGCATACCAAATATCTAAAGATTCTGCCCACTGAATCTGGTGAAGAAGATTGTTAAAGTTTTTTTCTTAAATTGCACTAAGTAAAAATTCACACCCCCATAGTGATCCCCAATATTGAACGGGGGATTCAATTTGAACAAACTTGAATCAGACCCATACCAAGATGCTGTATACCAAATAGCAAAAGATTCTGCCCATCGGTTCCAGAAAAGAAGATTTTTAAAGAAATTTTCTTAAATTGCACTAAGTAAAAATTCACACCCCTTTAGTGAGCCCCAATATTGATCGAACAGGAAAAGGCGAGAGGGCAGCTTCCATTTCCACCTCAGTCTCCACAGACTCTTCCACATCCATACAGACCCATACCAAGATGCTGCATACCAAGTATCAAAAGATCCTTCCCATTGGTTCTGGAGAAGAAGATTTTTTAATAATTTTTCTGTAATTCATATGGTGCTATCAGAGTTATGCCCCATACAGAGCCCCCAAGGAACGTGGCCATTTCATTTGGACAAACCTGAATTGCCATATAGTAATGAACATCCACATGAAGTTTCGTGAAAATCGGACCAGTGGTTTCAGAGGAGAAGTCGTTTGAAAAATGTTCACGACGACGGATGGCATGTGATAAGTAAAGGTCCCTTCGGTGAGCTAAAAACTGGTCAGTTGATGCAACTCTCCTGCAATATTTTCACCTAACTTCTGAACATCTACTGCATTTACTAGAAACTAGAATCTTAGATTTATTATCTCCAACCCATATTGTACAATAAGAAGAAAGAAGACTTAATTTGGATAAAAGTGCTTTTTGTTGCGACTTCTTTCAGAACTTGGCACACTGCACCAAAACCAGCTTGTGACAAGTGATAAAAACTACACAGGGCACAGTGGCTCAGTAGATAGAGATGCAGACAGCAAGAGGTCCTCAGTTCGAATCCCACCTGCGGCAACCACATTGTGTCCTTGGGCAAGACACTTCACCCCCATTGCACACGTGGTGTACGGTGATGTTGTGTACTAAGGCGTACAGTACGTTGATGGTACACTTGTCTTCAACCAATGCTAACCCTGCTTGTGTGGAGTTAGTATGTTGGGGAGCCTTACAGTTGTTTGCCATTGCTCAGTGGTTCTCTCCGGGTACTCCGACCTCCTCCACCCATAAAACTGTCTGACACAAGGTGACCCTGGCTGTTGAAAGTGTCATTAAACCCCAATAAATAAATAATAAACTACAAAGAAAGAGGTGTGATTTCGAAGTTTAAACAAGGTGCAATGCCACCAGTATCCCCTGGTGGTTTACTAAAAAGGGGAGTTCTAAGTTGATAAAAGCGGAAAAAGGCCCATACCTCTGGTAAAACAAAAAATGAACAAAATGTGTTACTTGTGATCATTTAAATCCAACATCCATTGACTGAGATATGAAGGTCCAAAGTTGTTATGGATGGATGAACAGACAAATGGACAAACAGATGAATGAATGAATGAATGAATGAATGAATGAATGAATGAATGAATGAATGAATGAATGAATGAATGAATGAATGAATGAATGAATGAATGAATGAATGAATGAATGAATGAATGAATAGACGGAGAGATAGACCCCAATTCTATATCCCCTGCAAACTTCATTTTGGCAGGGGATAAAAATAGACTAAACGGTTGCAAGACATACCTGTTTAAAAGCATCCCATTAAAAAGTGAAATTTAACATAAATACATAACTGAAGTGAATAACAAAAGCTAATATTCTTGATTTATTTATTCACTCATTCTGTTGAAGGTGATTTAGCACCAAAGGCTATATCATGACCACAAAACAAAGTCCAGTTTAGCCAGTCATTTATATCCATACAGTATTCCTGCAGGCAAGGACTGATATTCATTTATTTATTGGTGTTTAAGGTCACATATTTCTGCACAATGGCTAATTATGACCACAACAGTTTTACGGGTGAAGGAAGCTGGAGTTCCCTGAGAAAACCACTGAGCAATAGTCAGCTCCCCAACATACTAGCTCCACGCGAGCAGGGTGAGCATTGGTTAAAGACAAATGCACCATCGACGTGCAGAACGCCTTAGTACACAATGTCACCATTCCCCCACGTGGGCAATGGGGGTGAAGTGTCTTGCCAAAGGACACAGAGCAGTTGCCGCAGGAGGAATTCGAACCAAGGACCTCTCGGCTTGCAGTCTGCACCTCTACCTACTACACCATGCCCCCCGGCAAGAACTGATAAAATTCAAGGCTATTCAAGATTGTTTCTCAACATTTTTCAGCATTTCTCCAGGTCCTACAATATCAAAACTCAAAGATTTTCAAGGCCCAACCATTGATAGTCATGACTAGGACACTCTGGTCTTTATCCCCTCCTCCCACTTCCCTTTAAGGGAAGTGGAAGGAAGGGGTAATGGCTGGAGGGTCCATTAAGGACTATGCCTTCACGATCTGTGGCAAAAATAACTAAATAGTTAAGATTACATGCTTTTTATTTCATGAATAGTCAAAGCTATTCAAATACAATTTAGAAAATATAAGTGTAAAAGTTCTAAAGTATTGGCCCCAAGTTATTATTGGCGGTGTGAGCACCAATATTATAAGTGCAGAATAAAATTTCCAGTGTTGTTGAGGTTATCATTTAGCCAACATATAAATAAACTCAAGAAAATATTCCTGTTTCACATGCCCAAGTTGCTTTAGTGTCAAGGGAGTCAATATCAAAGATTTGCTACAAGTATGACCTTTACCATGGCATCAATGATCAATTTATTGCCACTGCCAACACCTATAATGAAATAAAGTATGACTAAAACACTAAAAGTACAACCACTGAATGCAATATCACAGAAAATTAAAGCCCTCTGGAGAAAAGTGAGTGGTAATTTATGAGACATCTAAAGGGATATTGTCTCTACTGAAGGCTATCAGCAATCACCAATTACCATGACATTAAAAGGATTAAAATAATTACCAGTGAGGTTTCAAATGTGATAATTTCTACTGAACTGCATAATTTTGCTCAATTTTCACAATGTTAATTAACAGCTGGCAGTCTTTGTTGATTAATCAATTTAACCCTTCCCAAAAAACATAGTTTGTACCAATATATACAGTGGAACCTTTTACCCAGCGAATCGGCCACATCCGCCCGCGTAATATGTAAATTCAGCAGCTGAAAAAAAATATTTAAAAAAAATTTCAACAAAACCATATCAAGTGACCCCTCTTTGGAAGGATCTCGTTGAGCACATTCCAGTGAGGGGGCACACGATATGGTTTGGTTGAAATTTTTGGAAAAATTGAAAAAAAAAAATGATATTTAAAATAATAAATTTTGATATCGTCTACGTTGGGTAAAGAGTTAATTGAATAGTCCATTTTCCAATGAAAATTATTCCATCAACTGGAATACTGAAATAACAGAGATATGTCACTTTCCTGTATTCTAGATTTCTGTCAACTATAATATAATAGATTAAATGCCTGTACTGGATGCACTGAGGCAAAATAGGTCTATTAACAAGGGAAATTTGGTGACTGTCAGGGTAATTTCTAGACACATTACAGATTTTTTTATTCTATTAACTGAAGTTTGCTCAATTAGCCCAAGAACATTAGGTTTCACTAGGGAAAAAAATCGGAGAAAGCTGATTTTTTCAGGGAATGTCGAGTACATGTCACTGAACGATTAGACAAAAGTCCCCTAAAATCCCAGTTGAGCTTTTTTTTTCTACAGCCTTTTTCCGAAAACGCGTTTGAAAAAAAATTTTAAAAAATCGCACAAACTTTGTAACCTCGAATTGATCCAACTGTATTTTTTGTTTACGTGTATTTCGAGCTACATAATGTCTAATATACATTTACCTAGAGGAAAATGTGCATTCTGTGACAATTTCTGCGAAAAATTATTGAAAATTCACAAAAAAGTATCGGATTTACGCAAAAAATGACGATTTTCCTAACGGATTTGCCCAAAGGGTGGTAGTACAGAACGGGATGTTAGTTGGACAGACGATAAAAAATCCACCACCATTTGAAGACTTTTATCATTGCTTACAAAATAGACATTATGGAAGACCCCCTCTGCTTCTGGCCCAGTTCCCCTTTCGGCATAAAATTCGTCAGCATGAGAACTCAACTATTTTCGGGCTTGGGACCGAACAGACACGTCTGTGTCTGGCAGCATTAGATCAATAAATAATATTTACAGAATGTACAAAAATCAATAAATAATATTTACAGAATGTACAAATCAATTAACATGGATTAAGTTACATTGACTATTTAATATCAACGCTATATACAGAAATGACATGACCTATATACATATTATTCATCGAACTCAGAAATTTCCGACAGGACAGTGTTTCTGTGGTTGTTACAAGAATCCGAACTGCAATTACACAAACCTGAGCAAGAGAGTCCTGCCTTCTTACACCCACACCTTTTTGTACAAGCACTCTTGCAACCACAACTGATCAGATTCAGTAGGTTATCGGGGGCACATGGCTTTGTGGCTGCAGTCGGTACAAGAAGTCCATTGTCTAGCGACCACCCCCAATCCGTCGGAGGAAGCGAAGTGCCCAGCCACTGTTGGACCTGGAGATAACATCTGTAGACATGTTGTTGTGCAGCATCGCTGCTTGGTGGGAGTGAGGCTAGGTCGATGGGTTTATTCAGTTTAGATTTTGCTACATAACGCTTGTAAGTGACATATCTATATTGGTCGAGAGAGGAAACAGTTTTACTCCCGTATAAGATCAGAAGTTGTTCCCCGGCAGCGGCTACTGCACTTGGTGTACTGTCATCTGCCAAAATTGTGTTGACATACTGTTGTGAGTCGCTAGTAACATCGGAGACAATTGTACTGAATACTTTCTTCTTACCAACTCGAAAGAGTGCAGAAGTAGTGTCACAACCACTTATAGAATGTGCTACAAGGAGGTTGCTTCTATGGTCACCCATTTTGGTTGCTGTTTCACTAACTGAAACTAGTAAGTTTGGGGTAATGGAATACATCATGTGAATATTACATCCCGGTTGAACTCGAGAGGTAAGAATGACTAACAAGTCTGTGTCTGTTCCCACAACGACAACATTGTTGTCATCTTGAGCGATGTCAAGTGCAGTTTCGGCTATCAGTACATCAGCATCAGCCTTGGCCTGCTTGGACTGAATATTGATAGCAGATAGCTCCTGCATTAGAAGATCGATCAGTTGGGTTTTGTTCTTGGCATTTGCAAGGAAATCGGATTGGGGTGTGGTGGCTGGTAACTCGGGTGAGATATTGATATCAATGGAATACCTGTCTTTAGATCTACGGGCTTGTTCCATGCCCTTTGTCGACATTGTACAAGCATAACCATCAAAAACAACCACGATGTTCGCCCCAAAATGTCTCACTAGATAATTGGAATATGATGTACATATGTCCTTATATGACGACTGTTTAGGCCATACAACTGCCCTCAATAAAAATCTACCATCTACAACAGAGAATGTTCTGGGATTTTAGTTTGCTCGGAACCGTATGTTTTGAGGATCTTACCGAGCGTGCTTTTCTGTGTCTTCCTCATTCCAGCAGAATCAAACAATGCTGGTGGTTTCGGGGCGAGTTCATATTTGAGATACTCTTCCATCTCTGCTTGTGACTGAATAACACATGTGATGCGGTTGAACAGAATTGTGGGGTCAATCACTACCTTACTTCCACGGACTTTGATGCTATTTGCCATCGATGCGAAAGACTTCACAGTGTCAACACGTCGTAGTTTGATGCTGTTGAACGTTTTGCTTACAACATTCGATACGTAACACTCACCAATTTTGCGAACTTGGTCACAGTTCACAGTTTCGTCGGCCACAAGCCCGGTCGCTATAGAGACTAATTGTAGTGGATCTCTATTCTGAATGGGGGAATGCACTCTGAGCCAGTTCAATAATTTGGTGATATCATTGGCATCAGTCAATTGTGAACTTTGACGGAGATCCCGATGTTGTTCGCCATGACCAGTGTGAACATGAACAAAATTTTCGAGAGCATTACATATCGGAAGGCAAAGAGGTAGTCCATGTACCCATTTCGCAACAGTGCTATCGGTTATTCCCCTGCCATGTGTGAGACCACCAGGGAGCTTGAACATTCTCATTAAACACTGCTCTATGGTCTGATCAGAATATATCCCGTCCTAGAATTTATCTGAGCGCCTTATGGTAAAGTAACCTTTCTCAGTGAACAACTTCAAATCATCCTGTTGCATTATTTCTGTTAGCTCATTCATATGCTGCAAATAGAGATGAGAACTTTTTGCGTATGCAAAATGACCACCTGCGTGAAATACTGGAATCATATTGCGAACACAATATGTGTGGAGTTCCCAGTCGGCTGTGCGTTCTGCTCTCAAGAACAACTGGAGAAGACCTATTTGCTCGTAGTATTGTACCCAAAGCTTTCCTGTGCGTCCTATGGATGCATTCTGGAGCAGTTCGTGTACCACATTATGTGATTTAATCGAACATGGAAATTGAAACAATGATGCTATAATACGGTATTTGAATGAGAAAAGTCGATGCCGTTTGAATTTGAGTTTAGGGGGTATGGTTAATATTTCACACGTTTCACCAGTTCATTATGGAATAAATGACTATTGTTATATATCATTATAAAGCCACTGCTTTTCTGCAATTTTTGATATATAATTTAACTCCCAAAGTAGTCGTAGATTTGATTTAATGGACGTTGTGTACCGTTGTGTGTATGAAAACAATAAATTTTTTTTCGTAATTTTGTACATTTTCGTGAATATTTCACCATTGAGTGCGAGGATTGGTACAAAGTTGGCATTTTCTGTTGGGGATATGTATTCTCAATATAATTCAGCACGATATTTATGATTCTCACCCTACTAAGGCGAATAAGAATGAGAAATATGGAGCTGGGTCGAATTTTTTTTTTAATTTTTTTTTTCATCAAAAAAGCGCTATAACTTAAAAAGCTCAACTCAGATTCGCGGGGACTTTTCACACTTTATCCGCAATGTGTGTCCCGGTAACATATAAAAAAATCAGCTTTCTCCGATTTTTTTCCTTACTTTCTCATTTTTATGTCTAATGTGCCTGGACTAAATAACCTACATGTATTTAACAGGTCAAATTTGTACTGAAGATATGGTGAATGGTTTTGTGTTGATAGTTATATTCATCAATTAACTGGTGTATTCAATTATGAGATATCCAGTCAGGTGGGATCCACTGTACTTGGTAATAAATTGATTCTTCAAATGGTATAGAGCTCTGAATTAATTTGATATTGACAATTTACTTTTAACTCTTTGAACCCTGGTGGTATCTTCTATGTCACTT
Organism: Pictodentalium vernedei; assembly: GCA_031216915.1. Classification (NCBI taxonomy): domain Eukaryota; kingdom Metazoa; phylum Mollusca; class Scaphopoda; order Dentaliida; family Dentaliidae; genus Pictodentalium; species Pictodentalium vernedei. Next base: position 719,270,210 of record CM062296.1, read on the forward strand.
CAGTGGCAGCGATTGGAAGAGTCCATATTTATTATATGGGGGTAGACCAATGAATATTTTCAACGTGCAGCCCCAAGGCTCCCCACAGATTCACTAAGCAGCCATATTACTTTATGTAATATTGACGCTTCTTGTTCCTGGGCCAGAAGAGTGACCTCTCTTGTTCAAAGGGTTAAGAATTTGCTATGCCACAATTTAACTGGTTGAGAGCCACATTATTTTTTTAAAATATTGGCTTTTGCTCTGGTAGCCTCATTTTTTGAAAGCCCTGATATTGGCTGCTAGCACTCAACCAGTTAATGCAAAGGGTCATGGGGAGCACTGGCGAAGCGAGACCAGTTCTCGTTAGATCACCTAAGTTAAGCAACGCCGAGCCCGGTTAATCCTTGGATGGGTGACCACTCGGCGATTGATTCGGGGGCTTCCCGTAGTAGTGGCTGGTGTGTGATCACGAAGTTTGAATGTGTGATTCTGCGATGTTGTATCACATGCCAGTTGTGGACGTTGGGAATGTTCACCAGTACTATGCAATCCCCTCCGAACCAAGGTGTAAAATAGAGACCTGTTGAGGTGCTTGCCTTGTGTGCCCGTCTGTGGAGCACCGGCAGTATGCTCCGTTGAGTTGAGCTGAGACTGTCATAGAATGAAAAAAGGGTGTGAACACCTGTGATACAGGGTAATAATGTAAGTCAGAGAGCACTGTGATGGATTCTAGACGTTAACATTGTATTATTGTTATTATTATTATTATTACAATGCATACTGCATTCTCCAATAAGATGTAAAAAGACAAATTCATACACAGAAAACATGAAGAAAAAAAAGCACTGCAGTACAAAGAAAATCTCCAGCACTCCTGATGAGCAATGGCATAAGCGCATGTGGAATGAACAACTTAAATTATTGAATTTAGTGAAATTTATCAAGTTGTGTCAAGATGTGAGGAAACTATGGTCCGAACAAACAATGCTGATGACAGGTGACAGACAACAGAAAAGCTCTGTAAGAGAGAAGCTGACTAGTAAAAAAGGTTTCCTGTGATAGGTATGGTAAGTTTTTTTTCAGTTCACCTTAACCTTTAACACTCTGATAGTGCAACAGAATTTTCTCCAATCACTCTGTTTATTTATTTATTTATTTATTGATGTTTAAGGTCACATATTTATGCACAATGGCTAATCATGACCGTGACAGTTTTACGGGTGGAGGAAGCCGGAGTACCCGGAGAGAACCACCGAGCAACGACGAGCAGCTGCCAGCTCCCCAACATCGTAACTCTACACTGCAGCACAGGCAGGGTTAGATTGGTTGAAGACATGCGTACCATCGACGTGCAGTACGCCTTAGTACACGGCGTCATCGTGCCCCCACGCGGGCAATGGAGATGAAGTGTCTTGCCCAAGGACACAACGCGGTTGCCGCAGGTGGGATTCGAACCGAGGACCTCTCGGCTTGCAGCCTGCACCTCTACCAACTGAGCCACCGCGCTCCCCAATCACTCTGTTTTTCTCTTTTGTAACTATGAATCTAATCAATTATATCTTGTTTGACAGAGCTCACTGAGCTCTGTCAAACAAGGTATATTTGGTTAAATATGAAACTGCATTGTGGGAAATATTTGCGGCTGAAAACATTGACATCAGTATGCAGAGAGTTAATATACCATTTGTGCACTAGGAGCAGAACATGTCAAGAGAAATCAATGTGACTGATGAATTTCCGTTCTGTGTTACTGGTAATTTGATTAGTTCTGCCTGATAACTCACAAAACTTATTTGTTATATCAAAGGGCTTGCAATAAAAGAGACAAATGTTGAGAACTCAACAAGTAACATGACCATCCAATCATCACTTCTTTACATGCTGAGTAATTTTTTATTAATCAGGAGGCAGTCATTTTAACTCATTTCATCCGGAGCCATATTCTCAAAATTGTACTTCTATATTCCTTTTCACATTTTTCATACTCAACTTGCTCTGTCAAATATTTTCTTAACAGAATGCAAAAATACTGCTTCAAAACAATTAGAACAGTGGCACCCACTTAATTGTGTATCTCTTAATTGAAAACCCTGTTAATTGAATATACTTTCCAAACACCAAACCATTTACCATACTTTCAGTACAAATTTGACCTCTTTACTGAATATGGGTCATAGAGCAAACTCCAGTTAATTGAATAAAAAAAATCCTGTCATGTGTCGCAAAATTATCCTGACATTCACCAAATACTCAATGTTTAGAAACCTATTTCACATAAGTGCATCTAATATAGGCATTTATTCTATTATAACTTGATTGACAGAGCTCTGTCAAACAAGATATAATAGAATAAATGCTCGATTTATCTCTAAAATACAGGAAAGTGACCAAATCCCTGTTAACTGAATACCCCTGAAAATTGAATAATTTTCATTGGCAAAGTGGCTGTTTAATTAACAGGGTTCCACTGTATTGTTGAGCTTGGAAGAATTGGAATATAAATCATGCATTCCACTGCTACCTTTCTGTCAAATAGCCCAGAAAATAAAGACCTTACATAGTAACCGTTAACCCTTTACCCAATGTATGCAATATCAAAATTTATTATTTTAATTATCATTTTTTTCAATTTTTTCAAAACATTTAAACAAAACCATATCAAGGGACCCATCTTTGGAACGAGCCAAATGAAATTGGCACAGTTATTCATCAAATGCAATCACGAATATTAGCATTACCAGGAAAAAATGGATTGATTTGAAGTCAAGTTTTTGTATGAGGAATTAATGATCGGCAATATGTGAATATTAGGTGGACGAAGAGAAGAAATAAGAAAGTTGTACAGAAAAATTCAGTGCTGAGTAAGGTTCATAGTTGAAAGTGAGGAATCGTTGAAGTGGGAGAAGAGATAGTTCGGCTATTTGAAAGTCACTGCTTCCCCAGAGGGGAAGCCAAGGCATTCAGATAGCTGAACAAGGAGAAAAGGAAAGTTTGGGCCTGGTGCAATTATTATTATTATTATTATTATTTATTGGTGTTTAAGGTCACATACTTATGCACAATGGCCAATTGTGAACGTGACAGTTTTACAGGTGGAGGAAGCCAGAGTAACTCGGAGAGAACCACTGAGCATCGATGAGCAACTGTCAGCTCAACATTCTAACTCTGTTCAAGCTCCGCTCAAGCTGGGTTACAATGGTTGTGCACCATCAACGTGCAGTACGCCGTAGTACACAGTGTCATCGTGCCCCAATGTAGGCAATCGGGATAATTTAAGTGCCTTGTCCAAGGACACAACGCGGGTCGTCCCGGACGAGGATCGAACTCGGGACCTCTAGCATAGAAGGACCTGGTGCAAAGGATGAGAAACAATAACACTTTCAGAAACTGTAAAAGATATGATAACATTTTATAATTATGAGAGGTTATTACTTGGTTAGTTTCATACTGGAAAAGATATCAGCCCTCGGTAACTTCACATCAGCCTTACCCTTTTTGGTAATAACCTCTAAATGTACAGTGATGAAAATAACTTTCATGATAATCATAGGAAAACTTTTTGCCCCACCCTAGGCCTGTGTGTTTCTGTTCTCAGGTAAGCATAGCCAGGAAGTTGAAACTTATGAATGGGAACAAAATATGATTTTACTTCATGGCAGCAACGTCAATGTGTCTGTTTTACTGGAAGTATACTACTCAAAGTTTGCTAAGCACCAAGTATATCCAACTACCTGTTTTACGTTTTAGTTGAAATATTGTTATCAAAAGTGCATATATCTTTTTTATTTAATTATATCTTTAATGATTTAAGCACAGAAATTAAGATTTTGTTTGTGTTTGACATTATTTTTTAGCTTTTGAATACGATAACCATGGAAAATGGATATTATTGGTAAAAGAAGAAATTTTTCAAATTTGCCAAAAAGTTGATGATGAGCGAACTGATATGGGTTCAATATTGTGTATGAGTCCCATTATTGTTAATTACAGCTTAACAACACCTTCTCATGCTCCCAATCAGGTTCCAGATAGTCCTTTGTGGGATGTTGTTCCAGTCTTGGACCAGCATGGCACCAAGCTCTTGGACACTTCTTGGTTGGACTGGATGGACTGAAATTGCAAGCTGCAACTCATTGCAGAAATATTTGATTGGATTGAGGTCAGGGGATCTTGCTAGCCAGTACATACACTCAATCCCCTCCCTCTGTCGGTACTCCCGGACAGCATGGGCAACATGAGGACGGGCATTATCGTCCATCAGAATGAATCTATCACCCACTGCACCTGCATACAATCTGACGTGGGCATCCAGGATCTCATCAATATACCGCTGTGCAGTCAATGTACCATGGTCAAGGACACAGAACTCTGTACGTCCATCCCAGCTGATACCGTCCCAGACCATTATTGACCCACCACCATAGCAGTCATGCTCAGCAATGTTGGCAGCATGGAATCACTCTGCTGGTCTTCTCCATGCCCTAGAATGCCTATCTGTGTTGTCTAGGCAGTACATTGACTCATCTGTAAAAAGGACAGGTCGCCAATCTTCTCTGGTCCATCCAACGTGATCCATGGCCCATTCATATCGTGCCTGGTGGTGGTTCTGGAACAGCTGAATGCGAACACATGGTCTTTACGGTTGGATACCACCTTCGTGTAACCTTGCTCGGATAGTCTGCGTCAAAACATTTACCCCAGATGCATTCTGAAGGTCACTGTGAAGCTGGGTTGTTGTGGCAAAGCGGTTCCTACGGGCCTGAATGATCAAAAACCAGTCTTCAGCTGCAGATGTTGCCCTGTCTCTGCCACCACCATGTCATCTGACTGGTGTGCAATACTGCTGAAATCTTGCCCAGGCTCTGGCACTCCAAGGGCTTCACCAGTCTGACGATGGGTAGCCCCTTGTTCCCCCATCCCTACAGCCCGCCACATTTCTGCTTCAGACAAATGTTTTCTTACATTTGCGTTCACCATATTCAATCATTAAATCACAAGGGTTTGTGTTGAAATGAAGACTGAATACCCTACACATCTCATGTACATGTCGACAGTACACAAAAACATCATGAAAATCAAGGGGTACATGATTTCCATGACTGTCACGAAAAGTCTGCCTGTCAAGAGAGCTAATGTAAACACTGGGGACCATCTCAATACATTCCTCAATCATATCCATCAAAAATATCGCAAATGTGTCACAAGAAAATTTCACAATGATTTGTCAAATAGGTGGTGCTTAGCAAACGTTGAGTAGTATATCTGTAGGAGTATGCCTCATCTCAGGACTACCAGGAGTCTAAGCCCAGGTAGGCCTGGGGTGTGGCATAGGAATTGTTAGATTTATTATGCTGCAGTTACTTTAGATGCATGAGAAAAAGAGTACCTCAGTTACAAATAAGGTAAGTAATAACATCTTGAGTGTGAAATAGCACCTCAGAAATAAAACACTGTCAATGTGACAGTAACCTTTCATACTAAGCTGGTAGAGTGCCGAGTTATTTTTGGTCATCAAAATTTGTTCATGTGTCTTTGCCTTGTTACAATTCATGAGAGAGTGCCTATAGGCACTCTCTCATAAACTGTAACAAAGCAAATCTTAACAGACAAAATTATTTAACTTCAAAGGTAATACGAAGCTCATCCACCAAAAATGATGCCTTTAGGTTGAAGCACCTGCACTTCAGAATAAAGCCCAAATATAGGCTTCAAGTTAACGAAAGGGCATTTTTTCTATACCGAATCTGGTTATAAATAGGCCCATGTCATATTTATACAAAATATTCGGAAAATGGCCTGACAGAAAAATTTAAATACAGTTCAGTGAAAGGTTTCAGAGCAAAGGATTGGAGCATGGTAGCTCATTCACAGATGCATTGAACTTCAGGTCAAGAGGCTGTACCCGGTGCTTCATTAATTAAATTTTTGATGATTATTCCTTTAATTAGTGTTTGGAATATAGTTGCATCCATGGAAATATTGCCATCTGCAGAAAGTGACCTGTCTACTGTAGGTTCGATCCTGACCCCTGTCATCTGCATTGTGTCCTTGGGCAAGACATTTAATGTCAATTGCTCAAGTGGGAACACATTTGCACAGTGTGCTGAGGCAATGAACACAGTGATGGTTTACTTGGCTTCAACTTGTCTGTTTGCGACAGGTTTGGAGAGTCTGACTGAGTGGCTCTTTATGGGTACTCCAGCTTCTTCAAACTGTAAAACTGTCCTGACACAATGACTGTTGAAGGTGTCTTTAGACTACAACAAAAAACATACTAGTAGCAAACCGATCTGAACGGCTCAGAATATTCCAACTGAATCATGGTGTTGAAGAAGAGGTGGATAGGAAGTACAAAATATGCAGCTTGAGAGCTTGAGAGTAACAGAGACCCTGGAACATTTCTCTTAAAATGTCCAAAATATTAGTCTTACATAATATGATTAACCCTCTGCATTCGATGTCAAAATGCCGAAATTTCGAGTAGCATATTTTCCCCATGATTCAACTGAGAAGTTAATCAATTCAATCTTATTTGACAGAGCTCACTTAGCTCTGTCAAACAAGATTAAATTGCTTAAATTCCTAGTTGCATTATGGGAAAAACTTGAAGATCAAAATTTTGGTTGTCTGACATCAGAGTGCAGAGAGTTATGTTGGAAGCATTTTAACTATTTGAACTTGTGAGACAGATTTTCCATCCAAGGCATTATTTCATTGCCTTTTTGTCTTATTGTAAGAGGTCTATACATGGGGCATTGATGATAAATTAAAAACTGCAGTCTGCAGCCAGATGGCTGCAGACTGCCATTATTATTTTATCCTCCCCATACATTGATATTGGACGGACAATCTCACTGTAAATGTACACAAAGGTGATACCATTCCAGGAAACTAGGGTTCAAAGGGTTAAATTTATGCAATACCTTGCAGTCAGTTGAGCAAATTACAAGATGTGTGTTGCCACTATAGAATAGGTTAGGACACTGAAACCCAGGGTTTTGTATATCACCAGAGAGAAAAAGAGTCCAGGACAGGGGTTCATGGCATTGAATTAGTAGTCAATTCAAGGAGTTCACAACACCTTCCCATTATATTTTCCAGGACTTTCAAAGAGCTAGAGATGAGAAATTCTAGAATGTTCTGGAGAAAAAACAATGAGTAACGTACCAGCCTTAAAAATTGTCCTGATTCACAAGAATTGGTTTTAATTCTTGCAAATCCGTGCTGCAAGAATCAGTTTCAGTTCCAAAATAATTTAGAATTTGATAGTACTTTTATATCCTTGTGAGTGCATATTCCATCGAGAAAATCAAATCTCATATTTATATATTTACCAGAGTTTAACCCTTAAGTGTCTAGTTCTGGTCTTACCAATACAACACACGTTCTTGCTGTTGAAAGTCACAGTACCTTGGCAGTAGTTTTAAGTGAAGTCTTGACTGCCTCGACAGGCAACCGAGACTGTCCTAAACTTCACTGCTAAGTCAAAGTGTAACAAATCATGAGGCAGCAAAAAATAACTAGAATTCTTCAAACCTCTAAGAACATTTTCAGAATCTATAACAGAGAATCAAATGAACATTTTGTGAGGATTAAAGTTGATTTACAATGTTTTACCTACGAGAATCATTTGTGAGAATCAATTCTTTTCACAGGAATTTAAAGACCTGAACATCTACATATATGCTGAGGGAATCTGTACTCAATGCTGCCAATTCTAATGTCAATTCACAGTCATAACCGCACTCTAAAGTATGGCTCTCACTCTATCTATTAGAGAGAGAAGATACATTCCAGTAAAATTCAGCTTGATTTGAGGCGAGCTGAATATAACTGGAACGAATCTTTGTTTGCCTGGTATCCAATTTTTAAAGAATTTTCAGGGAAGGTTCTAATATTCCAGGATTTGCCAAGATTTTGGCAAGGGATTTCCTGATTCCAGAAAATTCAAGGATGTCAAGAACCAGTGGGAACCCTCATTACTGTCAGGGACTTTTCTTGAGCATCTTCAAGCACTTTCTCTTTGGCTTGAATTATTTTAATCATCTCTGACATTAGTATTAATAGCAGTTAATCATTCTTATACAAATATTTCCAACAAAGAATGCTTACATCTAACACTGACCAGGAAGTACAGTGGCTAAGTGGTTAGAGCACTGAACTTCAAACTGAAAGGTCTAGAGTTTGATCCTGACCAAAGGTAACTGTGCTGTGTCCTTGGGCAAGGCACTTTATCCCGATTGTCCATGTGGGGGCACAATGGTGCTCTGTACTAAGGCATACTGTCAATGGAGCACTTGTCATCAACCAATGCTGACCCTGCTTGTCCTGTGTTGGAATGTTGACTGACAGTTGCTTACCACACACGGTGGTTTTCTCTGGGTACTCTGGCTGCCTCCACCTGTAAAACTGTCCGACATAAGGTAACCTTGGCTGTTGAAAGTGTTCTTAAACTCCCAGTTAAAAACAAGAGCTATCGATGAAGGCAATTATACCCCACTGCAGTGCTGGACTGATGAAGCATAAATGAATTTAAAAAAAAAAGTTAGGACCATAACTTGCGGGCAACCTTTTTATAACATGTACAGGAGCAGTTTGTCATAAGGATCCCTCGTACCAAATTTCAATGAAATCCTTCTACTCACTGGTAACATATTGCTGCAGATGGACGGATGCATAAGCAGGCAGACGGATGGATGCACAAACAGGTGGATGCACAGATGCATGTAATCCAGTATACCCCCGTTCGCTTTGAGAGTGGGGCTTTAAAAAAATCTAACATTGATCATGGGAAGCTTTGCCAGAGAGTTTACCACAAATTATTGTCAGATATCAGTATTACATCAATGAATAGAAAACACCCACAGTTTAGGCCACACAGAGAAGATATTCTGTTTTGCGGCCCATTTTTTTGTTAAATTGCATGTGGACAAGCATTTTTATTTTTTTTATTTTTGCAATTATTTCTTTGCCATCAAAAGTCCATATTCTTGGTTTGTTTTATGTTTTATGCCTCAGTGTCTACAGAATAGCACTGGTGGTGGTGTATTTCATCCCTTGAGTGCAAGAAGGCTTTGCAATTCTAAAGCATCGCAAAGCCTTGTTGCACAAATTTATCAATTTTATTAACTTGGGTAAAATATCAGACATTAAACCATTTACTTATTATTTTTTTACATTGGTTATAAAAAGAGAGCATGCAGCAGCCAAAAGGACCATAATGGAGGGCATGAGAAACAGATTTTTAACTTTTTTAGGCTTTATACAATAAATACATACAATGACCATACAGGGTTCGTACACACCCTACGAATTTTTAAAGCACTTTCAGGGACCTCTGCTAGGAATGATCTCTTATCTTCATATACATACTACAGTATACAGTATCAGGTCATTTTTAACCTTTGTTGAAAATTGTAACCTATGACATCATTTCTTGGGAAACTCTCTATGAGAGCTTCCTAAGAAATGATGTCAAGGCTTGGAATATTATCAGGTCACCTAAAATTAAAAGTACATTCCCAGATATAAAAATCAGTCCTTTAGATTACCCCAATTTCACACCATTTACAGGTGTGCCCAGATTAGAGAAGGTGTGAAGATATCAAGAAAATAAATAAATTTTCTGCGCCTCTTCTACATTTGAGAATACTTCCATCATAATATGACTATAGAAACACAAAGAAGGGCATGGCAGAAAAACATAACAGGATAAGGCTATTATTTCTGGTTTTAATGTACCCAAATTCGGGCAAAGTGGTGTGCCCAAAATAAATGAATTTAAAGGCCTGATAGAAATTTAAAAAGCACATATTAATCACTATTTAATATCAAACACACATACTGTGTGACCAAAAGAGAACAAAAATATGAATATTTTTCAAGTACTTTTTTCAGGACCTTTTCTAAAAAGTTATATTATCAAGCACTTTCCATTACCCTTACAATTCATGCAATAGTTTATTGGGACATATGTTGACAAAAATGAGCCATAAAATCACTTGAAGTAAATCTTTCAAGGACTTTTATTAAAAAAAGTCAGATTTGCAGGCATTGTCAAAGGCATGGAATTTCAGTTTTAAATTCCTGCCCTCACAAGGACTCGTTTGGACACTGTTAAACAGGTCATTCAACACCAACACTTGACTGAAATGTATTTGTATTTGTTGGACACTTATTTGCACTAAGCATAATGTTTGGAGATTTGTGCAGGGTTTACAGAACTACTTATATATCTTCTTAACAAAACAGTTCACATGCATGGTATTTGCACAGATGCATTTAATCAGACATAATGATCACGTAATTACCTCAACAGGCGATGAGTAATCTGCATATTTTTTTAATATTTTTTTGACACGTTTTGCCATATACAATAGTTATCCCTCAAAACGGTACTTGCAGATTCTATTATCATCACCATACATCTCGCTAACCAAAGAATGTGTTTTTTCTACTCATCCTATTACAACTCTGGCTCTTAACAACCTACACACTGATGATGAAATATCACAATTTTCAATTTATTGGTGTTTTACGTCACATATTTCTTTCTCAATGGCTAATCGTGACAATAACATGGGGATAAAGTAAGTTCAGTCAATTGTTTATACCCATGTTGTCCATTTTAGAGGAATTCAACCCCAAGCATTGGTGACTGGGTTTTCATTTTACACCTCTCTCAGCCCAAATAATGTGAGAGAGATACCACCTTGAGACATTTCCAATACAAATTCTCCATGAATGGCATAAAAATCCTTGCACCCCCTAAAAGATCCATGCCCACCCACTCCTCATTCCCATAATACAGATACAGTGGTGATACATTCGTTATGTGACAGAAGTTGTCACTGATATAATTATAATTTGGGCATATTTAAACATATTTTCCCCTGTAAATTGAATGGATTTTTTCACCAATGATTTCTTGTTATATTTAGATTAATTTTTCATCAACTCTAGTATGACTAGATTTGATGAAAAAATATCTTGAAAATACTCAGCGGGTTAAGATTTAATCTTGATATCGCACTCCAAAACCATTAAAAAGTTATAGACTTGGATGTGCTGGTGTTGAGATGTAACATTGGCATGGCGGGGGTTCGAACCCACGCCGAGAGAGTTTCCTTCGGCACCAACCGCCTAGCGAAACTATACTGAACATCCGAGAAATCTGAAAAAGACAAGTACTGTCGCTGATTTCTTCTGAGGTGCAGTTGTAGAATTAAGTGCTTAGATGCAACTATCTGTTGAGATGCAACATAATTTTATCTCTCTTTTATTAATTTATTTATTGGTGTTGAAGGTCACATGTTTATAAACAATGTTTACTCAATTGTTTATATCCATGTTGCCCATTTTAGAGGATATCCACAGAAAGCATTGGTGATTCGGTCCTATTTTAGCAGTAAAACAGAGCTGGTGTACCACAATAAACCAATTTTTCATCAACTCTAGTCATGACTAGATTTGATGAAAAAATATCTTGAAAACACTCAGCGGGTTAAGAGTTAATCTTGATATCGCACTCCAAAACCATTAAAAAGTTATAGACTTGGAGGTGCTGGTGTTGAGATGTAACATAAATTTTATCTCTCTTTTATTAATTTATTTATTGGTGTTGAAGGTCACATGTTTATAAACAATGTTTAGTCAATTGTTTATATCCACATTGCCCATTTTAGAGGACATCCACAGAAAGCATTGGTGATTCGGTCCTATTTTAGCAGTAAAACAGAGCTGGTGTACCACAATAAACAAACACCGCTTCACTTCCGAGGGTTCCCATGGATGAACAATATGAAGCCTTCAAGTTGGGTTACCTGCAATCCACAATGATGCATGATCAAATATAGGCTTCCTGCCAGGCTTGAAAATAAGCAGTCTGACATTTGCAGAATGAGGTGCCCAGAGGGTGAATTTGATTATGCTATCCCATACAGTGGGCCAATGTATCCTCTGGGTACCTCTTTCTGTTTAGTTTTGAGACCCTGATTCAGACTGAGGTTCACAGAGGGTAAATTTATTGATGCTGCCCTGAGCACTGTGCAGGGTAGCATCACTAAATTCACCCTCTGGGGACCTCATTTTGCAGATGACAGTCTGCTTATTTTCTGGCTTTCTTCCTGCTCTCAGCCATTTAAATATGACAACAAAGATTTGAACAAACTTGTAAAGCTTCATTACAAAAATCTCAAATGCCCAGCATGAAAACATCTGGAGTAATGGGTGTGGAGAAGCTTTCTGTAATGTTTTTCTTGTTATACAGTGTTAAAAACTAGGGGTTCCATACTCTCATACACTTGATCCACTTTTAAACATAAATATAGTTGGTTCATTTGCTCATTACTGGGGTTGAAAGTCAAATTCTGTTTCTACAGCTATATCATGACCAGAAAGCAGTACAACATTAAGTGTAGCCAAGTACTTTTAATTATGTTGCTCCTTTCAAAGGACACATTTGGCTATATCATGACCGCAACATACAGTATGGCCACCATGTACTGGTCACTTTCCATGGATGCAGTATTAGATTCCAATCACTAATTATAGGAATAAACATCACACATTCAATTAATGAAGCATCAGGTAGTACAACCCTTTGCTTCATTAATTAAACTTTTGCTGATGGTGATTTTTATTACCTGGTAAAGGCATGTGGTAACATCATTGTTCATGTGTGGATTACAGCCAGGCCATGGCAACTGTACTGTAGGGATGAAGTCAAGTGTAGCCAATCGTTTATACACATGCTGCCCACTTCAAAGAACTTACACCCCATGCATTGGTTCCAGGACCTATTTTACCAGTAAAGCAGTAGTTGTATACTGCAGTAAGCAAGCCCTGATCCACTTCCTGAGGGTTTCCATCGGTGGGTGGGTGGGTGGGTGGGGGATGTCCGCGTACATTAAAGGTGTTATACTGAAGTGTTTTAACCACATAAAGCTTGACCAATCACGTAATGTGATGGACCTTTTATGAGTTAACCCTTTACCCAACGTAACGGCCAAAATCGGCCAGCGCTATTCTCAAAAATCGCCAATTAATTTTCAAAATATCTTCATTTTTTGTCTCAAAAACATAGGTTATGACCCCTCGTTGGAACGAGCTCGTCGAGCTCGTTGCAATGAGAGGTCATAACCTATGTTTTTGAGACAAAAAAATGAAAAAAATTAGTTATTCAAGAATTTTTTTTGCAAGTGTCGTCTGCTTTTCATGTTAGGTAAAGGGTTAACATCTAAATAACAGTGTACATGCCAGATGTCTGGAGATTCACTGCTTGTTTCCAGCATTCAGCTTATCTGGTCAAACACCTTGGCAGTTATGCATTAATCCTTACCTTTTAACCCTTTGATACTTTTGTATGTCTTATGACGTACGAAACCAAACAGCGCGTTGATACTTTGTGGTCATTTGTTTTGTTATTATTTTTAAGTTTTAACCTCAATTCCTATTTTCTCCCGAATAGTGCTCAGTGACAACCGTTGAGCCAAGTGTTATCACAGCTTAAAATACTGATATAATCCTGCTGTCAAGAATGCTTAAATGGTTGGGTGCTAGAAGTCACTATCAGAGGGCTTTCAAAAAATGAGGATACCAGAGTAAGAGCCAACACTTTCCTTGCTTATATTTCATATTCAGTCAAGCACAAATAATATTTTGTTTATATAAATTTGTTTTTTGTTTTATAACAAATTATTGGAGAGTGCCTAAAGGCACTCTCCAATAATTTGTAATAAAACAAGTTTTGAATAACAAATTCAGACCACCAAAAATAATCTAGCCCTCAACCAGATAATCACTAATGTGAAAAAAATATCTTGTTATTTGTACTTTCCGACATTTGACGTCTCATTTTGTAAAACGTTGAAGAAACTGAATTCCAAGTGACGTTTGAATGTCAGGATAATTAAAGTCTCAAAGGGTTAAACAATACTTGACAAGCTACAATCAATGTTCTGTTGTTCATGCAGGTTATATTTTGAAAGAAATAAAGAGATTATTCCTCAGTTAGAGAGTAATAAGGTATTCCTATTTTAGGCACAGAATCTCTTTTATATGCCGCATACAGAGGGTTAATCCTTTACACAACACAAACAGGAGACAATGCTTGTAAAAAAGAATTCTTGAATAACTAAATATTGTCACTTTTTGCCTCAAAAACATAGCTAAGACCTCTGACTGACACACAAACAATGAGTGCATTCGAATGGAGAGTTCTAAGCTATAGTTTTAACTGGTTGAGTGGGAGCACAGTGGCACAGTAGGCAGAGATGCAGGCTGTAAACCAAGCAGCAACCGCGTTGTGTCCTTCAGCAAGACACTTAATCCCGATTGCCCACGTGGGGGCACAGTGGCGTTGTGTACTAAGACGTACTGCATGTCGATGGTGCACTTGTCTTCAGCCAATGCTAACCTTGCTTTTGTGGAGTTAGTACATTGGGGAGCCTGATAGTTGCTTGCTACTGCTTAGTGGTTCTCTCTGGGTACTCTGGCTTCCTCCACCCATAAATCTGTCTGACATGAGGTGACCCTGACTGTCAAAAGTGTCGTTAAAATCCAATAAATAAATAAACTGGTTAAGTATTAGTCACTATCAGGGATTTCAAAAAATGAATGTACTTGTGCAAAAGCCTATGTTTTTCTTTTTCATGTTTCATATATAGACAAATGCAAATAATATTTTGGTAGAATAAATTCGTTCTATTACAAATTATTCGAGAGAGCCCACAGGCACTCTCCAATAATTTGTAATAAAGCAATATTTGGGACCACCAAAAATAATCTAGCCCTCAACAGGTTAAGGCAAAAGTAGAAAAAATAATAAAATTTAACAGGAAATATTCATGAATAGCACTGTCTGTTTCCAGGCATTCTGTTTAGTAAAGTGTTAAATCAGTGTTTGTCTAGTATTTATGGAAAAGTGCAGCTGTGTGCTAAGAGTTCTCAGAAGAAAAGATGTAAAAAAAAATCTGTTTGGAAAAGATAAAAATTCATTGATACACATCCGGACATATGGGCACTGTTTTCCTGTTACTTTTTTTCACATAAATAAAACTGAGATCCTGGAGAGTGCGGCTATATGCATCTTTACACATTGCAGTTGTTGCAAACTTTGACTCATTGTACTAAACCCTCCACACACTGATGTTGAAATACTAAAATTTCAAGCAGCAAACATTACCATAATGCAACCAGGAATTTAACCAATTATTTATTCATTATTTATTTGTTGGGCTTTAGCGACACATACGACAGTCAGGGTCACGTTGTGTCGGACAGTTTTACAGGTAGAGAAAGCTGAGTACTCTGAGAGAACCACTGAGCAATGGCAAGCAACTGTCAGACTGCCCAACATACTAACTCCACACAAGCAGGGTTAGTAATGATTGAAGACAAGTGCACCATCGTATGCCTTAGTACACAGCGCCAGCGTGCCTCCACGTAGGCAATGGGGTTGAAGTGTCTTGCCCAAGGAAACAATGTGGTTGCCGGAGGTAGGATTCAAACCAAGGACCTCTCAGCTTGCAGCCTGCACCACTAACCACTGTGCCACCCCACCCCCACCCCATTTATTTATTTATTGGTGTTCAAGGTCACATATTTTCTGCAATATGGCTAATTGTGACTGCAACACAGAGACAATGTCAATTGTTTAAACCCATTTGTCCATTTTAGAGAACTTCCACACCAAGCAATGGGGAGTGTATCCTATTTTGCCAGTAAAACAGAGCTTGTTTACCACAGTGAACAAGCACTGATTCCCTTTCCGGGATTCCGATGGCGAGGGGGGGGGGGGGTTAAATAATTAAATCTTTTTTGACAAAGCTCTTTGAGCTGTGTCAAGCAAGACTGATTTGGTAAAATTCCTAGTTGCATTATGAGAAAATTTGAAGCTCAAAATTCTTATATTTCAAAATCAGTGTGCAGCGGGTTAACACGATTTCACTTCAGCTCTTTTCATTTGAAATACAATTAACCCTTTACCTAACACAACACCTATATTTGGCCAGTGTCTTTCACAAAAAACTCTCAGAAAATCAATTATTTTTTTCAATTTTTGAGCTTATCCAATGAACATTATGAGCTATCTTTTTGAAGCAAAAATTAAACATTTTAGTTATTTAAGAAATATTTTTGCAAATTATGCCTCCTTGCTGTTGTGTAAGGAAAACACTCAAAATTAATAATTGTATCCTTTTGTCAGTAAAAATATCAGTTACCAGCAAGCCTGGAAATATGCAGACTGTCACCTGCCTAATGAGGTCCTCCAGAGGAAATTTTGCAATGTTATCTCACACAGGGTAGCATTGCCAAATTTACCCTCTGCAAACATCAATCTGAATCAAGGTCTCAGGCCTAAACAGAAAGAGGTACCCAGAGGATGATTTGGGGGATTCTAGCCCACTGTATGGGATAGCATCAGCAAATTCACCCTCAATCTGCAAATAACAGATTGCTTATTTCCAGGCTTGATTACCAGCACAAGAAGCTGATGCACAATTCATTTGACTTAATTAAAACATAGAAACTAGGGTGGGGGATACTTGATTTATTTATTTATTTATTTATTTATTTATTTATTTATTTATTTATTTATTTATTTATGTGTGTTTAAGGTCACATATTTCTGCACATTGGACAATTGTGGCCGCAACATGGATATAAAGTCAAGACTAGCCAATTGTTTATAACTAAGTTGCCCATTTTAGAGGACTTCCTCACCAAGCATTGGTGTATGGTAAATACTGTTACACAGTATCTATTTTTAGCTCACTAATTGTTTATTTGGGTCAATCTTGTTAACTTGAAATTGAACAGAATCATCTAGAAACTTAATGAGGTGATTTAATTTAGTCAATCAGCAATTCATAGAACAAAGAACACTGGAGAAATTTCTATTCTGGAACTTTCTGTGTTTCTGGAACATACCTGTATTTAAGACTATAAAATAACCTCTGTCAATAGATTCAATTCATTCATCTCACACAGCATTGAGAAGTGACGATTGTTTTTTCATGCAGAATTCATTGAACATTGAAGACAGGGATTTTTCTAGGTGACGACAGGGGCCGAATATAGGCCCCATTCCCAATGAGATTTAGGCATGATTTTTCCCAATTTGTAACATTAAATTCCCAATTTGTAACCAGTATCAACTTGGCCATAACATTTTTGATTTTTACTGCAAAAGTTGGTCTTATTATGCTGATAAAAGAACTGTAAAACCATAATTTCAATTAATAAAACCAACTCCTTCATTTTTAATGTACCTGTAGAAAGAAATGTGCACTTTTCTCCACTCTACAGCATCAACAGGATTCCCAATTTGGTCCTATAAGATGTTTTTTTCCCAATTGCACGGGCCCTTGGACCCATTCCCAATACACCTAGAAAAATCCCTGGAAGATTATTATTACAGGACAGGGCATTATTATAGATAGCAGCCGAGTATAATATATATTCCACAGAATATTATTTTTGATGATCTGGGCATCTTTTTGTATTGGAAAAGTGTTTCCAAACTTTGAAGAGAATTTATTCTTCCTGTGAACAAGGATATACTCTTATGAAAAGCCAGGATTCTGCTAGATTATTTTACAACCACCTCTGTGGAGCCAATATTTGTTTGATATTATTTGCATATGAAGTTTGCTGAATGCTTTATTAGAATTTATTGGATACTGCTGGATTTTTGAGGGAACATTTCATTACGAATTATTGGATACTGTTTCTGCATACACATTCTTGGACATTACAATACCATCTGGAAAGTTTACTTCATCTTACCTATTACCAGATTCCACTGTATTTTGGATCAACTGATAAGTATTTCTGTTTTATTTTTCTGTAAACCTCACAGTGTAAAAGATTTTGTACCATTTTTATTTCATATTATCTTTTTATTTTAAATTTTAGAATAGTAAAATTGGAGTTATTGTTGCTGGACCTGATTTCTTTCTGTTACCAGTATTATTATTACACACCGTAACAACACCAACTGGATAAAGCTTACAAGTTGGCACCTAATGGATAAAGCTTCTAACTTCGAAAGGCAGGAATCAGGGTTCCGCGAATAATTAATTGCATTGATTTATTTTGGGTGTTTAAGACAGGCAAACTGTAAAACAACCTGAAGGCAAACATATGCTCCAACTACTACAATTAGATTTCTTAAAAATATTAAGGTAAAATATTGGTTATATTATCTTCAATTGGTTATAATAGCCTTTCCCACAAACTGGTGTATCATCATACCAAAGAACATTCAAATTGGGCAATCAATCCTTTTGTCAGAACACACATTGTTTGTAAAGACAAGAAATCTCACTTTGTTTCAAAGTCAAACAAGTGCTATACCTGTGTTCAAAATCAACAAAAGATCCCCACCCTGTAATGATAGCCTTTCACCAATGCTGGTAAACATACCAAAGAACATTCGAACTGGGGTATTATTTATTTATTGGTGTTTAAGATCACATATTTCTGCACAACGGCTAATCATGACCACAACAGTTTTATGAGTGGAGGAAGCTGGAGTACCCAGAGAGAACCACTGAGCAATGGCAAGCAACTGTCAGCTCCCCAACATACTAACTCCACACAAGCAGGGTTAGCATTGGTTGAACACAGGTGCATCATTGACGTGCAGTATGCCTTAGTACACAATGCCACCGTGCCCCCACATGGGCAATGGGGGTGAAGTGTCTTACCCAAAGACACAATGCGGTTGCCGCAGACGGGATTCGAACCAAGGACCTCTCGGCTTGCAGCCTGCACCTCTACCTAGTGAGCCATAGCGCCCCCTGAACTGGTTGAGTTATAAAGTGTTTGTATGTACCTAATTGGAAGTCAGGGACATAATAAATGTTCACTTTATCACTGGAGTGTAGAAAAATGACAAGCTTCTAGCTTACTAAATACATGTATTTCCTTTTCACCTTTACATCTAGAAAACCTGCAAAAAATGTTCTGGAATAACTAAAAAAAACATCAGTTTTTTGCCTTCAGAACATACCATATAAACCTTCATGTGGAACAAGTTTCAGGGTTTGTAAGCTATGCTTCAGAAGGAAAAATTGGGGGAAATTCAGAGCAAAAATTGGGGGGAAAAAATATTAAAATCTGAAGGGTGATTTTTGGGCAGGCTGCATATGGCCATTATGTTAAATGGTAATTTTAATATTTTTTGTTGGTAAAATGGGCCTTGAATTACAGGGTTTAACCCTTTACCTAACGAATTGCCCGCATCCGCCCGCGTAATAGGCAAATTGAGCAGCTGAAAAAATTATATTTTTCAAAATATTTCAACAAAACCATATCATGTGACCCCTCATTGGAACGAGCTCATTGAGCTCGTTCCAATGAGGGGTCACATGATATAGTTTTGTTGAATTTTGTTGAAAAATTTAAAAAAATGATATTTAAAATAATAAATTTTGATATCGTCTGCGTTGGGTAAAGGGTTAATAGTAATTTGTTAATGAGAATCACATACTTATAATTTATTGGAAACAAAAAAATATTTTTTTACAAAAAAATTTTATGAACAAATACAATCTGAAATTGAGTCAACTACTTGCTGTGAATAATGTGATTCATTAACTGGTTGAGTGCAAGAAGCCACTATCATGGCTCTATTGAAAAGTGCTGGAAGTCACTTTAGTGGCTTTGCACTGAAAGTATTACCTTGATGTTTGCTCAGCAGCAGTAGAAATTTGTTTGGTTGCAATTTATTGGACAGTGCCTATTGGCACTCTCAATAAATTGTAACAAAACAGTTATTTATGAACAAAATTTTGCTAAACCACAGCTGCAATTGCTGGTAGCATGCAGGGCTCAAAATGTTCACAAATTTCTATCTGTCCCAGGAGACAGTTAGTTGGAAGTGCAAACATGATGTGCCAAAAGCTAAAGACATGAGTTGGGGGTAGGTATTGGAGGTTGTGTCTCCATTTCCATCAATGGATATTTGGGGCACTCCTGAAAAAAATTATGATAATTTCATGCTTTAAGAAAATTAATTCTGGTGCCTATTGATAGTCATATTGGAGGTTCGGTAATGCCATGTTTTATGGCACAAATATAGGCTGGTACAAATCCTACATGTCAAAAGCAACAGGTGAAAAGAATTCTAGCCTGTCACAGAGAAATTCTATCTGTCAAGACAAGAAGACTGGTGTACATTTCGAGCCCTGGTAGCATGGTATCAATGAAAAAAAAACACCCATTTTTCAAATCACCACTGAAAAATAATTTAGCACTAAACCAGTCAAAATATGTAACTTTCCATTGATCATTCTAAATTATAAATGTTTTTAAGCTTAGTACACAAATGTTGCTGTTTAATCCTTTAGCTAACATGACCAAAAGAAGTCACATGCAATTTTTACTTGAAAAAATTTGGGATACAAAAACATTAGGATATGAACCCTCAGAGAGTCCAATAAACTTGTTCCGATAAGGATATTAGCTATGTTTTAGATGCAAAAAATTAAAAAAATTGAATGTCAGTGTTTGTGTATAGCGCTGGTTGGTTTTGGCCGTGTGTGGAAAAGCGTGAAGATCACTTTCAGCATCTACGATTATTGTCACCACAGCTGTTATGAGCACCTGTTGATAATATCAAAATCCATAGCATTTGTTTACAATAAGGGGATAGAATTATTTTTTCAATTATTATTTTTAACTGAATAAAACAGGCTTGAACTGGGATCAAATAATTGTTAACAGTTATTTTACTGGAACTTTACAGACGGTGAAGTAAACATATTCACAATAAATTGACCAAGATAAAGCAAGCTGTTTATAACTTATGACCGAGCCAGAAAATAAGCAGACTGTCATCTGCAAAATGAGGTCTCCAGAGGGTGAATTTGGTGATGCTACCCTGCACAGCAATGTAGCGTCACAAAAGTTACCCTCTGTGAACCTCAAGGTGAATCAGGGTCTCAAACAAAAACAGAAAGAGGACCTCATTCTGCAAAAGTCAAGATTGCTTATTTTCAGGCTTGCTCTCACAGACATTCTCTCACATTGGGTCTATTTTAAGAACAATGATTCTCATTAATTGGGTCATAGTTGTTTTCTTCAGATAAGACAAGAATGTTTGGGGTTCTCACTGACTTATGTATCAGCCAATCAGGAATTAGTGGATCAAATGGATATTCTATTTCAAGAATTTGGAATTAAATTCATATTCTTTTCATATTCTAGAATCTTCCACCAGTATTGTATAAAAACTGACAGTTAGTTTAGAAACATACAACACTGGAAACTGAGCTAGAAAACATTCAACGTTGGAAAGTATTTTAGCGCAGTGCATTATATGAATAGTTAGATAGCTTTGTGTAGAATCTGGGTTAATATTCTGGAAATTTTTTTTTGTTATATTCCAGAGTAAAATCCCCGCCATCTGATTGGATGAGAGCTGGCGTAGTTTCTTTTATGTTTATGGCTCCAGTATCAAATGTTACCGTCTGACGTCACCACGCGAAATATTTGAAAAGATATTGCCCGTTTCGCAATAATGCTTCATCAACGGAGTGACTAGCAAGCCGCTTCATTTTTCTAGATTTTTCACACATGCAGTAGACAGTGTTCCGGGCGAAGTGTTGTTTAAATTACAAACCGCCTTACGATTTGAACTGAGATGGAATGAGTATATCTGGTTTATTGATTATTTATCCAATGCTGTCCAGTGCTGTCGTGGGGTACACAAGAGGTTTATTAACTAAACCTGTGATCGTTAAAAGTTGCCTTTTAACAATCACAAGTAAAGTAAATAAGTCTCTTGTGTACCCCACAATGTAGGTTTTGGGCTATGGGTGGTGTCTTATTGAAACACATGCGTTATTGTGATGAGTTGACGGTAATATGGTCTGAGGTTTGCAGCTCGGAGCGCATGTTCAACCTCGACGCTTCGCGTTGAACATAAACTTCGAGCTGCAAACCTCTGACCATGTTAGCGTCAATTCATCACAATAACATTATTATATTGACTGTGAGTCAATTTGTGTATTGGAAATGTGCTTTCAAATTATTACAGGATTATTCTTTTTAAAACCAGGATCAACTGAATTATATCAATAATGCCTTAGTGAAACCAATATTTGTTGGATATTACCTTCAATCTAATTTTGCTAAGTGCTGTATTAGATTTTGGACACTGCTGGAATTTCAGTGGATCTTTTTTTGGCTTTACACTTTATTACAATTTATGGATATCGATTCTGTGGAACATTCTGGAACATCATAATACCAGCTGAGAAGTTTCTTCAACATCATAATACACACTGGATTCTAGTGAATTATGGTTAGGACTGACTGATAAGTATTTCTGTTCCATTTCTATTAATTTGCAAACCACTGAGAGTAAAAGATTTGGACCATTCTTCTTTCTTATTATTGTTATTAAATTATTCAGACAACTTCTGATGTAGAGTGACTGTAGGTGGATCTCAAATTTCTTTCTGTTACCAGATCAGGTATTATTGTTACCACACTGTAACACAGCAATAGCATGAGATCAAGTTTATTCAATTCTTCAAACTTATGTTGCTCACTTGAAAGAGCACTCATACCACAGGCACGTATTTATTTATTTATTGGTGTTTAAGGTCACTTATTTTGGCACAATGGCTATTTGTGACCGAAAAATGGATATAAAGTCAAGTCTAGCCCATTGTTTCTTCTCATGGTGTCCATTTTAGAGGACTTGCACCCCAAGAATTGGTGGCTGGGTCCCACTTTACAAATAAAACTGAGCTTGTTTGCCATAGTAAACAAGCACTGCTTCACTTCCTGGGGTTCTCACAGAGACCCACAGGCATTGGTTATCAGCCCATATTGTAACAGCAAAACAGAACTTGACTGTTGCAGGAAATAAGTACTACAACACTTCCAGAGGTTCCCCTGAGGATACTCAGAAATGAAATAAGCAGAACAAGTATAATTTCAAATGAACACAGACAGCAACATCTCATGAGAATAAGCTTTGTGAAATGATTCTTACAAGGTGTGAGAATCAAATTTTCTGCGAATAAAAGACGACTAATTCTTCAGGTGTCCCAAGATGTAGTAACATTGTGGAGCATCATGCATGGTAACAATTGATGACATTAATCAAGAAAATGTGTGGAATGTGGGTCAGGGTAAATTGGATTAAATCACATAATAAATATTGATCATATAAACGTCTACTGAATACACCAGTCTTGGTATCCTTTTTACGGTATTACATGTTTTCTCTGTTGTTACTGTTTTACCTGACTATAAATTATACACAGACTGCCAAAAGACCAGGCCTGTCAGTTTTAAGGAAAGCTGGCAGACTGTCTGTCCACAGCCCATGCAGATATAATTTAAGGAAGGATTTATTAGAAACTCAGAATGGACAGGGTTCATTTTTAGTTTGTTTTTTGTGAAGTATAACTGCTGCTATCCCAGTTCACTGGCAAGCAGTCAGCTTGTGTTACATGCACATGTACATAGAGATTCTAATAATAGCTGCTTGGACGTGGTATGCAATGTCAAACAACCTGACTCCCCCGAAGGAGAGTCTAATACCAGAAATTCTGTTGGATGCAACAAATGGTCTATTAATAGTAGGCACGCTAAGGTTTCCTTTGTTTAAAGTCTCTTGGTCTTCTATGATGTGAGCGTATAACAGGCAGTCATAACCACAAGAAAAAAATACTTTCCGCCTCCACCCCGCCAACCAGCCATCAGTTTTCATCTGTGCATTCAAACCTGCACAGGGTTATAATGTGGGTTACATGTGCAGGCACATGCAGGTACCTGCAGCATCCTCAAATGCAGATAACTGATTTTGTATCTGTATTTGCTTGCATAGCCTTCATATTTGTTCCTCATGATACGTTTGCTATTCTCACAGTTTGACCTCTCAAAGAGTGGGCTTCTCACATGCTTATGATATTTGCAGAAGAAAATATCACAGGATGCACAGGACTCCCAAAATCTTAAACAGTCTAGTTTCCATGCTTCATACATTCATATGTAACCAAGAGGACTTATGAGTAGGTTTCATATGGGAGTATGTGCAGGTAGCCTTATCATCACATGTTTCATACTTGTACATTCTCACATAACCTACATCAATAGCTTACCCTGGTTTGGGTTCTATACACTGATACATGTATAGGCATATTCATTGTCACCCTCTCTTCCACAGTCATGTAGTCCACACAGTGAGGGAAAAACAGTGTCAGTCCTTGGTTTCACATATATGTACTATAGCCTTTTCAGATAGTTTTTCAATGGGATTCATAAGCACTGTACCATACATGTGGGTGCAGGCTTTCAACAGTCTTCAAGGTGCATTGGTGCCTATCTCTTTTTAGGTAAAATGTTTTTATTATATTAACTGGTAGAGTGCTGGAAACCCATATTTGGGCTTTATTCTAAAGTGCCGGTGTAGCAGGATATCTCTCCCCCCCCCCCCCCCCCCCCCCCCCCCCCCGGATATCTTCCCCCCCACACCTTGGGTCCAGCCATAACAAAGTCCAAACAATGGCTGCAAATGGTTATATGAATGTCTATTGGGAGTTTGACATGGGTGGGGGAGAGGGTGGGGGAAGATATCCAGGCCTGGATAGATATCCAGGGGGGGAGGGGGGGAGGAAGATATCGTGGCACACCGGTACCACAATTTAAACACTTCACATTCTGTACTTCATATTATCTTTGAAGTGATATAATTTTATCTTTTAGGATTAGCCTTGTTACAATTTATGGGACAGTGCCATATTATTTCAAAAATATGGCACCATGGTGTAAAAAAACCTATTGATATTTTTGAAATAGCAGCTATGTTTTTTGGACAGGTGAGGCGGAAGATATGCAGGTTGGACATCTCACCCACCCCTACCCCATCCACATGTTCGGAAAAGTCCCCAAAATTGCTGGAATGGTTCTAAGATTGCCTATTTTCAATTCGCTGGTCATTATTCAATGGTATAAGCCAAGTTGAAACTGTTTTTAATTTGTTCTATATTTTTTGACATGGGGGGGGGGGGGGGGGGGGGGTAGATAACCAGGCCTGGATAGATATCCAGGGGGGGAGGGGGGGAGGAAGATATCGTGGCACACCGGTACCACAATTTAAACACTTCACATTCTGTACTTCATATTATCTTTGAAGTGATATAATTTTATCTTTTAGGATTAGCCTTGTTACAATTTATGGGACAGTGCCTACTGGCACTCTCCCATACATTGTAACAAGGAAAAGATGCACAAAGAAAGCTTAAGGACCATAAACAATTTAGCACTCTATGAATTTTTAAAATATATCTATCATAGTCTGTTTTCTTTCTTATTGTTCTGCACATAAATTATTTATTGGTGCTTAAAACCACATCAGCCACTTTGGCTACCTCGTAGTGACAAACGGTTATGTATGACAAAAAGTTGTCAGCAGAAAGTGAAATATTTGTTTAACCCTTTACCCAACGAATCACCCGCATCCGCCCACGTAATATGCAGATTCAGGAGCAGAAAAAATATTATTTTTCAAAAAATTTCAACAAAAACCATATCATGTGACCCCTCTTTGGAACGAACTCGTCGATGCGATAAATGAAAGTGTCAATGACACTGTAGCTCAACTTGTCAAGACAAAGACATGCACATGTATAGTATGTGACACAGCAATGACAAACATCTAGGTAATGACCTGACAACAAAGGTACATATAAAGTATTGTAATGGTCTGTACATAAATACTGACCGTTGCCTGTAACAAATGTATAGGTAAAGTATTGTAAAGGTGGGTGACAGTCAGATGCTAAACTAGAAAAGAAAACTTTGAGTACAAAATGGCCACTGGCAGCCATCTTGAATTTTGGACCGTACCCAGAAACACTCATTCTCGTCCCAAGGTGATAACAAAGGTACCCAAGAAGTTTTGTGAAGATCGGTTCATAAATACAGCCTCTACCCTGAGCCGTATTGACATGTGTGCTCACATTGTGCAAGTAGCACAGAATAAGTCAAAGTTCATCTAATTTGCATAATTTCTGCACGAAAAAAAACCCCTTAGAATATGTGATGTATTCCATGTTACTAAACATTCATTCTAAAATTTATTCAAATCAGAACTTTCATACAGAAGTTCTGTACAAAAGACTGATTGCACTAATTTTGGTACAAAATGGCTGCTGGTGGCCATCTTGAATTTCGGACCACACCCAAAAACACTCGCTCTCATCCCACGGTGATAACAAAGGTACCTAACAAGGTTCGTAAAGATTGGTTCATAAATTTGGCCTCTAGTCTGAGCTGTATAGAAGTTGTGTACAAAAAACTGATTAGACCTAATTTCGGTACAAAATGGCCACTGGCAGCCATCTTGAATTTTAGACCGCACCCAGAAACACTCGTTCTCGTCCCAAGGTGATAACAAAGGTACCCAAGACATTTCGTGAAGATCAGTTCATAAATACAGACTCAAGTCTGAGCCGTATTGACATGTGTACTTAATGTGTGTAAGTCGCACTGAAATATCAAAGTTCATCTAATTTGCATAATTTCTGCACGAGAAAAAAACCTGTATTACATGTGATGTATCCCATGGTACTAAACATTCACACAAAAAATTATTCAAATCAGCGCTTTCATATGAAAGTTCTGTGCAAAAATCTGATTGCACCTAATTTTGTACAAAATGGCTGCCATCGGCCATCTTGAATTTCGGACCGGACCCCAAAACACTCGTTCTCGTCCCACGGTGATACCAAAGGTACCCAAGAAGTTTCGTAAAGATCGGTTCATAAATACGGCCTCTAGCCCGAGCCGTATTGGCATTTGCACTTACAGTGCTGAAATTAACACCAAAAAACATCAAAATTAGTCTAATTTGCACAATTTACGCACGAGAAAAAAACCCGTATTATATGTGATGTACCCCATGGTACTAAACATTCATACAAAAAATTATTCAAATCAGAGGTTTCATATGGAAGTTCTGTACAAAAAACAGATTTCTGCATCATCGGTACAAAATGGCGGCTGGCAGTCATCTTGAATTTCGGACCGCACCCAAAAACACTCGTTCTCGTCCCACGGTCATAACAAAGGTACCCAAGAAGTTTTGTAAAGATCGGTTCATAAATACGACCTCTAGCCCGAGCCATAGCCAATTGTTGACGTACGGACAGACGGACGACGCGCCATGACAATAGCTCAAATTTGACTTCGTCAAAGTTGAGCTAAAAATGATATTTAAATTAATAAATTTTGATATCGTCTGCGTTGGGTAAAGGGTTAAAAACATGCAAAATGAACATTAGCGAGATAATGAAGAAATTGTGAAGACAGTGAATAATGATACCAAAATCTGAATGAGTACTGTGTAAATCAACCAGATGATAGAGCTGAAATGGTTAACCGATTAATCGATTAATCGTATGTGACCTTAAACACCAATAAATAAATAAATCGATTAATCAATGATCGACATCTTGATCGATCCAAAAAGTAATTGATCGATTAACCGGTACTTTTGAACTACTGTATTATATGGATTAACAAAGGAACAAACTTACTCCAAAACAGGTAAACATTGTCACACTGACTCATATCAATTATATGCGACAGAGTAAAGCATGCAAGTTACTTGCTGACATACCTGTGTACTTGCATGAGCATCATACTCTATCAGAAGCTGGAAATGGTCATTCTTAACCATTTACCCATTGCGGCTAGCAGATGATACTTGCAAAATAAATTAAAAAATTACTAAAAAATTTCAATTTTTGTCTCAAAAACATAGCTTATGACCCCTCATTGGAGCAAGCTCAATAAGCTCGTTCCAATGAGGGGTCATAAGCTATGTTTTTGAGACAAAAACTGAAAACATAATAAATTTGAATGGAGATTTTTGTATATAGGCCTAGTCGTTTTTCTTTGTTAAGTTGGGTAAAGGGTTCATTCTGTACATCATCAACGGTATGGCAATTATTCAGATATCTATCTGAACAAGTGATTAATCAGTTAACCAAGGTTAATCCAAGTGATTAATCAATCAAGAAATACCGTAACAGTTTCGGCTCTACCAGATGATAAAAACTTTTTGTATGGAGATGTAGAATTGAATGTGTGCGATTGTCAATGGACATTGACAGGGTCCTGGGAACACATTCTGGCCGCATATACCCTCTAACAAAAAAGAATGTGTCTTAAGAAAAAAGAATGTGTAAGTCTTGTATGACCAATATGACATCGAGTCAGAATGATGTGATCTAATTTTCTACAAAGATTACTATATGGATACTAATCAGTAATAGTAGTTTGGAAGTGATAGAGCTTGTTATTTGTCACAGCACCCCATTCTGCCTGCCACACAGATTTGATGTACTTATTGATATGTGGTTTCAAATCACTGAAAGGAATCTTATCTTAGAATCAGTGAGAGGCTTATTTAACCCTTTACCTAACATGAAAAGCAGACGTCACTTGTACAAAAATTCTTGAATAACTAATTTTTTTCATTTTTTGTCTCAAAAACATAGGTTATGAACTTATGACCCCTCAGTGGAACGAGCTCAATGAGCTCGTTCCAATGAGGTGTCATTACCTATGTTTTTGAAACAAAAATGAAAATGAAAGTGTCAATGACACTGTAGCTCAACTTGTGTAAGACATGTACATGTATTGCATGTGACACAGCAATGACACATATCTAGGTAAAGACCTGATAACAAAGGTACATGTAAAGTACTGTAAAGGTCTGTACATAAATACTGACCATAGCCTGCAACAAATGTACAGGTAAAGTATTGTAAAGGTGGGTGACATATAGATACCTCTAGCCAGAGCCGTGTTGAAATGTGCACTTACTGTGTAAAAGTAGCAGTGAATAAATCAAAGTTTGTCTAACTGGCTGCCGGCGGCCATCCTGAAATTAAGGACCGCACCCAAAAACACCTGTTCTCGTCCCAACGTGATAACAACAGTACCCAAGAAGTTTTGTGAAGATCGGTTCATAAATACAGCCCCTAGCCCGAGGCATACTGACATGTGTACTTACTGTGTACAAGTAGCACTGGATAAATCAAGGTTCATCTAATTTGCATAATTTCTGCACGAGAAAAAAACCTGTATTATATGTGATGTATTCCATGTTACTAAACATTCATTCTAAAATTTATTCAAATCAGTACCTTCATATAGAAGTTCTGTAAAAAAAAAACTGATTGTACCTAATTTCGGTACAAAATGGCCACTTGCAGCCATCTTGAATTTTGGACTGCACCCAAAAACACTCGTTCTCGTCCCACGGTGATAACAAAGGTACCCAAGAAGTTTCGTAAAGATCGGTTCATAAATACGGCCTGTAGCCCGAGCTGTATTGAATTGTTGACGCTGGACAGACGTCCAGACGGACGATGGGCAATGGCATAACCTCAAATTTGACTATGTCAAAGTTGAGCTAAAATAATGAAAATTAATTGGCGATTTTCGAGAATAGCGCTGGCTGGTTTTGACCATTATGTTGGGTAAAGGGTTAAGGCCTGTTCTGCAGCACTGTCTGCCCTGGTGTTACCAGAGATACCAACATGTTTTCAACTTCTCTCAAAGTTCCAAAATGAGTGGGTTATTCAACTTGGGGTTGAGATAAGGAAGGATATACTATGCCCTCATTGTGTATATGTATGTGTCTACAGTTGTCCACATAAATGCACACTGATGTCTAAATATCAAAATTTCAACATTTTCCCAAAATGCGACCAATTCAGTCTTGTCTGACAGAGTTCAAAGAGGATTCTGACTGGTAGTTCTGGAGAGGTATGTTCTTCACAGAGTACTTCTCATATTGCACCAAGTTAAAATTTAACAAGCATGTATCTGTGCACTCCACCCCCCCCCCCCCCCCCCCCCCTTCCTGGATGCTGTATACCAAACATCAAAAGATTCTGATCAGTGGTTCTGGAGAACAAACTTGATTTTACAACTCAAAAGGAAGCCCAGTACCATATATCAAGTCACTGTACCCAGATTTTCCTCCATCTCCTTCATATGGATTGCAGCAACTATATTTGAACAAAATCAAAATGCAACCTCATAACTAACAATTCTCCCATACAAGACAGAAAATAAGCAGACTGTCATCTGCAAAATGAGGTCCCCAGAGGGTGAATTTAGTGCTGCTACCCTGCACAGCAGGGTGGCGTCACTAAATTTACCGTCTGTAAACCTCAATCTGAATCAGGGTCTCAAAACTAAACAGAAAGAATTACCCAGAGGATAAATTGGCCCACTGTATGGGATAGCATCATCAAATTCACCCTCTGGGGACCTCATTCTGCAAATGTCAGATGGCTTATTTTCAGGCCTGCTCCCATATTTAATTGAAATTGTTAAGAGGTTTTAGAGAAGTTGAAAACTATCTCAATGAGAGATGACGATGATAGAAGAGTGGTAATTATTGCTGACAGACTTTCACTCAGGTGAGCTAACAATTCAGGATATCAGACAAGCTCCTAGGCCACCAATCATATTGATAAATGAATGATGTTGTTATGACCAGGAACAAGTCTTGCCATTTTTTTGTCCTTTGTCCTATTCTAAGGCTTGATTAATTGGAAGGAATATTTTTGCTTGGTCAGAAAAGAGAACCTGATGGTTTGCTTTTCTGACCAACTGAAATATTCCATCCATTTGAATTTTTAAAAACCATAAACATTCAATTTCTTTGAATCATTCCAAGAAATGTTTCTCAATCACGATTTGAGTTAAGTAAATCTTTGATGAAATTACCATTATGAATTAAGACTCATCACAGCTGTAGATATACGACTACACCACATAGTTCCCGTATTTGTTAATACCTTGATGTTTTCAAGGTGAATAAAATACTTATTGATTGGAAATCTATAAATGGAGCATGAAAGAAGATCTGTATATCTGTGTATGAAAGGACATTGTGTTACATCAATGGCAGTCAACACCCAAACTCCACAATTATGTGAGTAATAAAACTACCCATAACAGCATCAAACTCCTTCCAAAAGTTGACTGGTGGCCAAAGATCATGGGTATCAGACAGATTATCTGTGAACAATCGTTTCAATGTTGCAGCTTTCAATTTAGCTAATCATATAAAAAAATTGTTCTAATTTAATTTTTGACCTAGACTTGATAGGTGATCCAATGAAAGTAATTGCCAGACTAAAAAGTTCAATTATGACTATAGAAATTGTAACACATTTAGCATGACAGTAGTTAGAATATTTATGTAAGTAATACAACATGTGGAGAGCATTAAAGCTTACATGCTTCACCAAATACCTGATAACCAATAATTATAGAAATATTCAAAACAACTCAGCTGGTAAATAGAACTCATGCTCTACACACCAAGTGATAATCCCAGTAAATTAATATTTTATATATAGATAAATAGATATTTTTCCATGGACATTAATTTTTTTAGCTACTTTGCACTCGGATATCTGAATGTTCAATTAAAAAAACCCCATTTTTTCACATTTTATACTGTTCTAACCAGGTTTGTCAATTGGTTCCAGTACCGGTACCATCGGTACTTGGCTGTTTTAATGGTACCAGTACCAGAATGCAAGTACCGATGATACTCGGTATCACATCGATACTCCCCGAATTATGTCTAGATTCGCAAGATGGCTCATAAAATGTATCAATATTCCACGATACCCCATAATCCCTCGCAAAAAATGCAAGATTCCGTTCATTGGTGCGTAACTTCAGTCGCGGGCCTTGCCCTCGCGGCATCTTCTCAATTAAAAGCTGAACATATGACGGTGTGAGGTCAAGGTATCATAACTGATAACCTTGTTAATTGAGACAAAAATTTTTTTTTATTCGAATGGAAATCAAATCCGACAGACAACTGAGTAATCAAAAGCTACCGTCCAGCAGGCCTGACAATAAGCAGTCTGACATTTGCTGAATGAGGTCCCCAGAGGGTGAATTTGATGATGCTATCCCATACAGTGGGCCAATTTATCCTCTGGGTTCCTCTTTCTGTTTAGTTTTGAGACCCTGATTCAGATTGAGGTTCACAGAGGGTAAATTTAGTGATTGTACCCTGCTGTGCAGTCTGCTTATTTTTTGCCTTGCCGTCCAGTCATGAGGTTCCGCAAAGGTGAAAAATTCTAGGATTAGTGTCGTAACTGCCGTTTCATACACTGACTGTTTTGTGTATAAAAGAAGACGTTTCGTACATATATCAAAGGACGTTTCATACAGAGGCAAATTTTATAGGGTTTTTAAGTATTTTTCAACCAATGCTAACCCTGCTTTGGTTGGAGTTAGTACGTTGGGGAGTCTGACAGCTGCTCACCATTGTTTCTCTCCGTATACTCTGGCTTCCTCCACCTGAAAAACTGTCGGACATGAGGTGACCCTGGCTGTCAAAAGTGTAGTTAAACTCCAATCAATAAACAAATTTCAAAGAAATTAGTCAATCAAAAATGGGAAAAGTCTTTTAAAATTGGATATGTTTCTAAAATGGTAAATGTGCCTATCCATGACCCATGACAGGCTGCTTCTATGCAGCCTTGGGACTAAACGTCAAATGTTATTCTGTTATTCTATCACCACTGGCCTGCAGAACTGGATAAAACAAAAGTTGACAGTGTAAAAACAGTTTCAGTTAAAAGTATGTGTCCATTAGCTATAATAACGATTAAGCTTCTTTCACAACAATTGAGACCACATTTTTGGATGGAATATCCACTCTTGTGTAGGTGCCTTAAGTAGTAATCCACTCTATTTCAGTAAAAAATTCTTCAAAAATAACGATTGTATTCTGCCTAAAAAGGGTAAATTCAGTAACAGCAATGCTCCTGAAAGAAGGCGCCTGCAAATCCAAGCACTGCTAATCGCCATGCACCCCCCCCCCCACCACCACCCAATTTGGGAGGGGGAGCACAGTTTGGGTCCCCCCCCCCCCCCACATAAAATCACTCTAAATCCGGCCAGCACAAAAAAAAAAATTGAGGCCTAACTGACTGGACATGGGGAGGGAGAGGGGGCATAGAAGTCATTTTTTTTTTCTGCATGTAATCACTCTAAATCCTTCAAAATGCATTTTTGAGAAAAGAAAAAAAAATGCCTAATTGACATGGGGGTGGGGTGGGGTGGGGTGGGGGAGGGGGTGTTGTGCCATAGGAGTAAAAAAAATTGTTATGTGTGTACACACTCTAAATCCTTCAAAAAGCATCTTGGAGCAAAGGGGGTGGGGGGGGGGGTCAAATTTTTTTCTGCATGTAGTCTCTCTAAATCCATCAAAATGCATTTTGGAGCAAATTACCTAATTGGGGGCGGGTGGGGTGGGGGGGGGGGGGGTGTTACTGAATAATGGTGGGCATTGAACTTGAGGTAGACATTGTTCCCAAAGAGTGATATACCCCCAACCAAAAAAATGATATTTGGTTACTAATGTTCAAGTTATTCCATAAACAAGCATTACACAATATTTTTAACAAAGGGCAATAACTCTCATATTGTCGACATAGACATTGTTGCTATAGAGACATATACCGAAAAGAAATGAAATCCGGTTTTTATTGTTAAAGTTATGCCATAAACAAGTATTACACTATATATTTTTTTTTATTACACAAAGGGCAATAACTCCCAATAATTTTCATCGGATATCGCTGGTCATCGAACCTGACATAGACATTATTGCTAGAGACACTTATTGAAAAGAACTGAAATTTGTTAACTATTGTTCAAATTATACCATAAACAAGCATTACACAATATTTTTATTAAACAAAGGGCAATAACTCCCATAATTTTCATTGGATATTGCTGGTCATCAAACTTGATATAGACATTGTTGCTATAGAGACATATACCAAAAAAAATTGAAATCTGTTAACTATTGTTCAAGTTATGCCGTAAACAAGATTTACAGAATATTTTTATAACGAAGGGCATAACTTCCATAATTTTCACGAGATATCGGTGGTCATCGAACTTGACGTATACATTGTTGCTATAGAGACATAAACCAAAAAGAATTGAAATCTGTTAACTGTTGTTCAAGTTATGCCACAAAGTTCGAATGGACAAACAGATGGACAGATGAATGGACATGCGGGAAAATGGGAGTTGTGGGCTTAATTTTTTGCGGAAAAATTGATCATTTTAAAATGTTCGGGCAATGCTAAAAAGTCGTTTCTTCTGAAATTTTTTGAGAGGAATAGACATGGTTAGATCCCCCAAGATAAATCTGAAGAGGGGGCAACACTAACCCCAGCCGTTAATTGACCATAAACCTTAACAAAACCCCGATAAATTACTACAAATCGATTCTTGCCTCATAAGTCTCATATTTTAGACATTAACCTCATATTTGTACGTAAGCTCATAATCTGGAAGTAAGCTCATAATGCCTGTCCGGGCAAAAAAAAAACCCCATAAGTCGCGTATTATTGCTTGGATGGCCAGACAGATGGACGGACAGACAGACAGAGCTCAATGCTATATCCCTCCCATGCAGGGGGATAATAAGGATGATTAGTACATGGGCTTCTCTCAAGGGTCAATTCACTTGTGGGAATGTTTGAGAAATCAATGTAACCTACCCTCTGCACTCCAAAGTCAAAAATACCAAAATTTTAAGCAGCAAATTTTTCCCATAATACAACTAGGCAATCAACCAATTCAATCTTGTTTCACACAGCTCAATGAGCACTGTCAAACAAGACTGATTTGGATAATTTCCTAGTTGCATTATGGGAAAAATTGGCTACTTGAAATTGTGATATTCCGACATCAGTGTGCAGAGTGTTAATACGTGGCCTACTCTCAAGGGTCATTTCATAACTAGCAATGCTTTGGAAATCAGGATGATTAATAGATGGTCTTCTCTCATTTAAACATATGGAACCCCAAGGTGTTATGAGAAAATATATTAAGTTTTGATGGATGATAAATCAAACTTAAAAGGTTGGGTTATCCCAGATGAAACAACATTTCGAAGTTTTATTTTCTGTTTATTCACTCTCCATCTTGAAGAGTAATACTCTGCAGTAATATAGGAAGATTAATTAATTGACAACATATCTATATAATAATCCTCCTTCAAATCCCTGGTTGTAAACACATATATTACAGAAAAAAAACATTTTCTAATGAGTTATCTGTTTTCTGCTTAAATATACAGAGAAAATCTGTTATTTGAGCTGTCATGATGATACTTCTATAGTAAGCAGAAGGCATTATGTTTTAGGAAGATACCAGCAATGAATGAAAATATAACTACAGTTCACCACACTTAATTGGATGTTTTTTTAATTGAATAAGCCTGTTAATGGTATATAACTTACAAACAGCAAATCATATACTAGGGCTGTCGCGATTATTCGATTAGTCGACTAACCGTCGACTATTGAAGTAGTCAACGTTTTTTATTTTTAGTCGATCGTCGTTCATTTTCAAGGTGGTACACGTCTACTACACGTCGGAGCTAAATTG
Source organism: Pictodentalium vernedei (assembly GCA_031216915.1). Lineage (NCBI taxonomy): Eukaryota > Metazoa > Mollusca > Scaphopoda > Dentaliida > Dentaliidae > Pictodentalium > Pictodentalium vernedei. The sequence continues at coordinate 719,305,685 of CM062296.1, forward strand.
CATTGTTTTGTGAGGTGAATGATCAATGAAGGTGAATAACTTTAAATATCTAACCATAGTTAACATTCATATCCGGAAGACTGTACGACTGTCACTGACTGTGTAAGAAAAAACACTCACAGTTACTCGAGAAGAATAGATTCTTCTGAATTTCTCCAGTCTTGTACACACGAATGCACCCATTGGAAAACCCAAAGCGCGGAAGTGACAAAATTATGACGAAAGTCAGAACATCAGATCACTTCTCAAAGTTCGGAACTTCAGACTAAGATCCAATTTTAACAACTGACGAGGGAATGCATAGATCTCAATGTTCAAAATTTCGAGAACCGTATTGCAGACAGGAAACATATGCAGGAACGTTCTTTGGTAAATTCATTTTAATTCATCGGCTTCAATCTAGTTCAAACTTGGACCCGCAGTCAGTAATATTATTTTGGGGGTTGGTACGTCCTACAGGACATACTAACCCCAAAAATTATATTACAGACTGTGGGTCCAAGATTGGACTACATGTAGCTTCAGTCGGGACCGATTTGTTGTTCCCACAACCCCACTTCGTCTGAACACACTGGTGCCATTGTCGATTTCAGAGTTTTACGAACAGAAGAATGATTTGCTAAAAAATCATGGGAAGCGACTATTAATCGACTAACCATCAATTACTGGTCACGATTAGTCGATTACAAAAAATGATAGTCGCGACAGCCCTATCATATACCACACCTTTAGTACAAAATTGACCTGTTAATTGCATTTACCTTATGGAGTAAACTCCTGCTAATTGAATAAAAAAAAATTGTAATTTGTCAAAGAATTACTGCAACATTTACCAAATTCCCCACATCTAGACATTTTGGGCCTAAATACATCCAATATAGGCATTTAATCTATTATATTGCTGAGCTCTGTCAAACAAGATATAATAGAATGGATGCTGAGTTTATAACTAGAAGATGACCCAATCCCTGTTAATTGTACACTCCTGCTAATTAAATATTTGTTTCTGACAAAGAGGCTATTCAATTAACAGGGCTCCACTGTATTTCCATCATGCAAACTATTAATTTATTTATTGGTGCTTAGGGCCACATATACTATTCCAAAAACAGTAGGGGATATCCAAACTGATGAAGATATTTTCAGAACATGGTATTGTATACGCGTGATTGGACACATCAATATGTTACCAAGTTTAGTGTGGATCATGAATGTCACTGGCCAACGAAAACTCCGTGCAGGCTTTTCACACGAGCACCGCTGTGGGGTACTTTTTACTTTTTGAAATTTTCATTTGTACTGGGCGGGTTTTTTCAGAGGTCTCAACGTTCTTTTCTTGGTATAAACTCGTTCATCAAGTTTCTGGTCAAAACGTAACTTTTGAGGAATGCGAAGACTTGACACGTAACAGACATTTAAGTGCCGTTGGCACGTAGAAAGTTGGCAACAGACAGATTGCATTGGCTCAAATTCTCAATGTTACTCAATCGGTGATTAGCAGGTTGTGGGGACACTACCGTCAGACAGGCAATGTTGATGACAGACGTTGGTCAGGTCGTCCACGGGCAACAACTGCTAAAAGGATCGTTTCATCCGAACCACAGCATTACGTAACCGCCATCAAAGTGCCTGAGAAATTGGACAGCAGCTGCACCGAGAGACAGATATGCGAGTCAGACTATCCGAAATTGCTTACACAGCTGGAATTTGTATGCTCGATGACCTCAAATAATTCCATGTTTGATTGAACATCATATCACAGCAAGGCATAATTGGTATGGAGCATGACAGTGCCGGGACAATCGTTGGTGGAGCAATGTAATGTTTTCCGATGAATCGAGGTTCACTCTCGACTTCCACAAGAGTTGAAACAGTGTGGCAGAACGAACGATACCATGACATAACCGTTAGGTAGAACAATCGTTTTGGTGGTGGATCGGTTATGGGGTGGGGAGGCATAACCATGACAAGCAGAACTGCATTACATGCCATCCAAGGGCGTGTCACAGGGCAGTACTACCGTGACAACATGTTAGCAGCTCATGTTGTGCCATTTGCGGCCATCAATCCATTTTCCAAGATGACAATGCAAGAGCACACAGGACCCGTGTCACTACAGAGTTCCTCCAGGAGCAGAACATCACTACACTGCCTTGGCCAGCACTAAGTCCAGAACTTTCACCAATCGAGCATGTCTGGGATGTGCTTGACAGGCACCTATGACAATGCCAACAGCCCCCTACATATGTCCAGGAACTCGCCGCTGCACTGCAGGAAGAATGGAATAACATCAGTCAAGCTGATATTGGACATTTGGTGAGGAGTATGCCACATCAGATCCACGCTTGTCTCGTGAACCAAGGAGGATTTACAAGGTATTGAGGTCTTGGACTGAATGTGGTAAATTCTCTGACTGACCATCCATGTCTTTTACAGCTCAGTGCGTGGAATGTGTGCTTGTTTACCACAGTAAACAAGCACTGCTTCACTTTCTGGGGTTCCCAGGGGGAAAACAATCTATTATGAAAACAGTAAAACCATGCAATAATATTTAAGTACAGGCATGTACAAATTAGATGAACTATCCTATCATTCAACTAAACAGAAATAAGCAATTTTATTTGCATCTATACTGCTATACCTTATAATGACCAAAAGAGTCATCATACATCCCCACACTCCCTCCTTAAATTCCAGTTAGCCCACTGCAAAGTAAGCAGCCTGATTGCTATGCTGACTGCAATATATGGTTGTCAACTTTTTAGTTTAGTTCCTGACTAATGAATAGACTATATGTATAAAACTGCATCAACATCGAGCCATTAATAAGTCTGTTGCCAAGGAAGCACCCTCATTGCTATGAGGTCACATGCCATCAATACTGCTTAATAAGAGAATAATTCCTACTGATGGGGGAGGTTAACTCTCATATTATTTTGATCCTGAACCACAATAAACCAGTTTTGTAATTAACACACAAAAATCATAGTTTACAAGAGATCATTTAAAAAAGTTACATCTAGGACTGGATTTCTTTGAATAATCCTTGATTCACTGTAAAGTCTCAGCAAATCAAGTTTCTCTGAATAATCTTTGATTCACTGTAATGCCTCAGCAAATCACATCCCATGAAAAACATCTGTTGATAAAAAAGTTAAAGCAATATAAAGAATGATCTTGCTTGATATTGGCTACTGTCAATGTCTCTCTCGGGAACAGTTGGCTCCATCGCCCTTTTGAAATGAAAGCATCAATGACACTGTAGCTCAACTTGTTTAAGACATGTACATGTACAGTATGTGACACAGCAATGACAAACATCTAGGTAATGACCTGATAACAAAGGTACATGTAAAGTATTGTAATGGTCTGTACATAAATGCTGACCGTAGCCTGTAACAAATATATAGGTAAAGTATTGTAAAAGTGGGGTGACAGTTAGATGCTAAACTAGAAAAGAAATCTTTGAGTCCCAGAGTGGGTCTGACTGAACCCAAAAATATTTGTTCTCATAGCACAGTGATAACAAAGGCACCCAAAAAACACTCATTCATGTCACAAGGTGATAACAAAGGTACCCCAAGAAGTTTTGTGAAGATCAGTTCATAAATACAGACTCTAGCCCGCGCTGTATTGACATGTGCACTTACTCTGTGTACAAGTAGCACTGAACAAATCAAAGTTCATCTAATTTGCATAATTTCTGAACGAGAAAAAACCCTGTATTATATGTGATGTATTCCATGTTACTAAACATTCCTACAAAAATTTATTCAAATCAGAACTTTCATACAGAAGTTCTGTACAAAAAAATGATTGCACTAATTTTGGTACAAAAAGGCTGCTGGCGGCCATCTTGAATTTTGGACCGCACCCAAAAACATTCATTCTCGTCCCACGGTGATAATAAAGGTACCCAAGAAGTTTCGTAAAGATCGGTTCATAAATATGGCCTCTAGCCTCAGCCGTATAGAAGTTGTGTACAAAAAACTGATTGGACCTAATTTCGGTACAAAATGGCCACTGGCAGCCATCTTGAATTTGGACCGCACCCAGAAACACTCGTTCTCATCCCAAGGTGATAACAAAGGTGCCCAAGAAGTTTTGTGAAGATTGGTTCATAAATACAGCCTCTAGCCCGAGCCGTATTGACACATGCACTTACTGTGTTTTAGTAGCACTGAATAAATCAAAGTTCATCTAATTTGCATAATTTCTGCTCAAGAAAAAACCCGTATTATATGTGATGTATTCATTGTTACTAAACATTCATACAAAAATTTATTCAAATCAGAACTTTCATACAGAAGTTCTGTACAAAAAAATGATTGCACTAATTTTGGTACACAATGGCTGCCGGCAGCCATCTTGAATTTCGGACTGCACCGCAAAACACTCGTTCTCGTCCCAAGGTGATAACAAAGGTACCCAAGAAGTTTCGTGAAGATCGGTTCATAAATACAGCCTCCAGCCCTAGCCGTATAGACATGTGCACTTACAGTGTATAAGTAGTTCTGAATAAATCAAAGTTCATCTAATTTGCATAATTTCTGCACAAGAAAAAAACCCGTATTATATGTGATGTATTCCATGTTACTAAACACTCATACAAAAACAAGCCGTATAGAAGTTGTGTACAAAAAACTGATTGGACCTAATTTTGGTACAAAATGGCCACTGGCAGCCATCTCGAATTTTGGACCGCACCCTGAAACACTTATTCTCGTCCCAAGGTGATAACAAAAGTACCCAAGAAGTTTTGTGAAGATCGGTTCATAAATACAGACTCTAGCCCGAGCCATATTGACATGGGCATTTACAGTGCGGATAAGTTGCACTGAATAATCAAAGTTCATCTAATTTGCATAATTTTTGCACAAGAAAAAAACCCGTATTATTATATTCCATGTTACTAAACATTCATACAAAAATTTATTCAAATCAGGACTTTCATACAGAAGTTCTGTACAAAAAACTGATTGCACTAACTAAAGTACAAAATGGCTGCTGGTGGCCATCTTGAATTTCGGACTGCACCCAAAACCAATCATTCTCATCCCACGGTGATAACAAAGGTACCCAAGAAGTTTCGTAAAGATCGGTTCATAAATACGGCCTCTAGCCCGAGCCATATTGGCATTTGCAGTTACAGTGCTGAAAGTAACATTAAATAGATCAAAGTTTGTCTAATTGGCATAATTTATGCACGAGAAAAAAACCCGTATTATATCTGATGTATCCCATGGTACTAAACATTCACACAAAAAATTATTAAAATCAGTGCTTTCATAGGGAAGTTCTGCGTAAAAATCTAATTGCACCTAGTTTTGTACAAAATGGCTGCCAGCGGCCATCTTGAATTTCAGACCGGACCCCAAAACACTTGTTCTCGTCCCACGGTGATAACAAAGGTACCCAAAAAGTTTTGTAAAGATCGGTTCATAAATACAGCCTCTAGCACGAGCCGCATTGGCATTTGCAGTTACAGTGCTGAAAGTAACATTAAATAGATCAAACTTAGTCTAATTTGCATAATTTACGCATGAGAAAAAAACCTTATCCCATGGTACTAAACATTCATACAAAAAATTATTCAAATCAGAGCTTTCATATGGAAGTTCTGCGCAAAAAATCTGATTGCACCTAATTTTGTACAAAATGGCTGCCAGTGGCCGTCTTGAATTTCGGACTGGACTCCAAAACACTCGTTCTCATCTCACGGGTGATAACAAAGGTACCCAAGAAGTTTCGTAAAGATCGGTTCATAAATACGGCCTCTAGCCCGAGCTGTGTGTACGGCGCGACAGACGGACAGACAGATGACGGCCATGACAATACCTCAAATTTGGCTTTGCCAAAGTTGAGCTAAAAATGCACGATATGTGCTAAATCAAAACCAAATTGAGCCAAATTATCACGCATGAATTTGGAAAAGATAATATTGCTTCTGAATTTACTCAGTAAGAAAGGCATATGGATAAAATATTTTCTATATTTTTGTGCTTGTATTGCAGCCAAACCTCCCAGAGAAAATGCATTGGTAAACCTTCCACTATTTTAGAACAAGATCTTAACATGGTGGGGGAGTTGCTACCTACTGGTCACTTTCCACAGGAGGGTAATATTTTCACGGATGCTATAATATTAGATTTCAAACACTAATTATAGGAATAATCATCAAAAATTTCATTAATGAAGCACCAGGTACAATCTGATGCTTCATTAATTAAAATTTTGCTGCTGATGATTTTTATTACCTGGTAAATGCATACCCAGGCCTGTCATTCTAAGAAGGGTGATTGCTCCAGATCCTTATAACCCACCTGAAAGTTTGCTGAGGAGAGCAAGTAACTGCCCTCCTCAATAGCTTGATTCTGATGATTTCGATATGTACCAGCCCACCTGGGTGGGCTTGTGCCCACCTGAATATAGATCAAGGAGAGCCAGCAACTGCCCTCCTGTGAGTTTCAAAAAGACAGGCCTGGCATACCTGGGCATCACTGCCCATGTGTGGATTATGACCAGAGCACGGCGACTGTACTGTATGAGACTAGGGTTCTCCCTACAGTAGCGAGTGGTCAGGTGTGCCCTGCACATTTTCATTTCTGACCACCACTTTGCATAGAAAGGCTGTTTTAACCATCACTAAATCACACCAATGTCACACTTGTTTGTTTATTGGTGTTGAACGACACTTTCAACAGCCAGACTCACAATGTGTCAGGCAGTTTTGCGGGTCACTGAGAGAATCACTGAGCAGCGTCTGACCAGCTGTCAGACTCTCCAACTTACAACCTTTTCACAAGCAGGGTTAGCAACGGGTGAAGGTAAATGTACTGTGGTTGTGAGGTATGTCTTTGTACACAGGGCCGTGTCCCCACCTAGGCAATCAGAACAAGGGCAACGCCCCCGGTCCCCCGACCAAGATGGCAAATTCAAGGGAGCTGTTAGGATGCAATTTGTTCGCAGAGCATGGCCATTTTTTAACTTGACCTGTATTTCCAACCAATTAAACCACATACTTAGTTTCGTTTCAATCAAATGATCCAAAGTAATGTTATCATCCGGACAACACAAAAACCGTATTTTCTAAGTCGAAAAAGGGGAATAAATCCAACAACACAAAAACCGTATTTTCTAAGTCGAAAAAGGGGAATAAATCCAGTAAAAATCAGTGGAGCGTGCCCATTTTCGAACTTGACCTGCATTTCCACCCAAATAAGCGGCATACTAAATTTCGTTTCAATCAAATGATCCTAACTAAAGTTATCATCCGGACAACACAAAAACTGTATTTTTTAAGTCGAAAAAGGGGAATAAATCCAGTAGAAATCAGTGGAGCGTGCCCATTTTCGAACTTGACCTGCATTTCCACCCAAATAAGACACATACCAAATTTAGTTTCAGTAAAATCATCCAAACTAAAGTTATCATCCGGACAAGGGTGCGACGGACGGACGGACGGATGCATGGATGCACGCATGGACAGACAGACGGACACTGCTGATTACAATAGTTCCCCGAAGGGTCAGGGGACAATTAAGTCTTGCCCAACGAGACAACAAAGTTACCGCTGGTTAGGATCGAACTGCTAACCTATCGTTTGAAGTCCAATTCTCTAACCACTGAGCCACTATGCTCCTCAAGTCACATTTACAACCACAGATCATATTATAAGAAGTCTTTTGTCACCTACTGTATGGCACTCAAAATAATTATGGACAGAACGCTGTGAGACTCACAAGATTCCCAGTAAACCAGTGTTAGAGTGAAAGGACTGCTGCTTTGATTGTCACATTTTATGTTCATCAGAAGTTACATTCAAAATCAGAAACCCATGGTGTAAACATACAGTACAGCTGCCGTGGACTGGTCACTTTCCAAGGGTGGGCAGTATTTCCACGGGCACAATAATATTACATGTCAAACACAAATTATAGGAATAATCATCAAAAATTCAATGAATGAAGACCAGGTACAACCCAGTGCTTCATTAATTAAAAGTTTGCTAATGATGATTTTTATATCCTGGTAAACGCATGCATGGACATCACTGCCCACATGTAGATTACGACCAGTCTACGGAGACTGTACTGTACATTCATAAAAGTTATAAAATATTTATAAAATGCAAAGCTCCTTTTCACCGTAATATTTAATGCCTATGCAATGGTAATAACAACCAACTCAGAGTACTATAAACAGACATTTAAAAACAAGAGTTAAAATGAAATTAAGAAATCTGTCAATATCTGACATGAGAAATATTTCTTGAGCTAATATTTCTTAACACTAACAGGTGCCTGATTACCAAAAATTTGGTAGGAGGCAAACTCTTTATATATAGGTTTCCATTTAAGATTTCTGATGTAGTCACAGAGCTTCAGTTAAGTGAACAACAGTAATAATATAACCCACTTTTGCTAAAATAATTACTTCTGAAATTAATTTCTGAAGCATTCTATACCTTCTACAAGTACATTCTTAGAAATTATTATTAAGAACCAACTTTAACCCTGTTAGCAGTCCTGGAAATGAGACAGGATTTACATGAATGTCTCTCTATACCATAATAGAGGAGACATATTCTAATATGGATCCCAATTTATGTAAATCCAAATCTGAGCATGAAACCATACTAATTAGGATGTAACGAGTTCATAATTTTTAAGGCTAGTCTGGACTAAGCCCCCAAAATTAGGATGGCATATTTGAGAATGAGAAAAAATTGCCCACAAACCTCCGCCACACAATAACACTACAGCTGTATGCAGAATATAGTTATGGATAAAACAGCTTCCTTCATAGTTACATACCCATTAAGCCAGAGAAGGGGTGAAAATGACCCCCCCCCCCCCCCCATCCTTTTTTTTTAACATATCTTCAAAAGAAAGAGGAGAGAGCTCTGGAATCAATAAAAGCGGTACCCAAAAAAACAATATAAATAATTATCGATCAGGCACTCAGGAATTAATTCATGAATAATAAATGGTGCTTAACACCACTTCACAAGCCAAGGCTATAGCAACAATTTTGGTAATTGATATTGTCCGCTACAAAACATACACCACAGATGGCGTACACAGATACGATGAAATCGGTGATAGAAAATATAACATACACATATTAAATCGAGATACATTGCACAATCTCTGCAGAGAAAACACACTTCCAAGATCATCCACAGGTGGCCTCTGTACAATAAAATCCAGTAACAACACTCTCCAACGTGTACTATCTGATATCTACAACCATAAACACGTGAGAATATGCGATTTGAGGATCGACAAAATAGAGACCAGGATCTAGAAATGGAGGTAGGTATGATTAACAGGCTCCAACACAGACCGCCCCCGAAATATATAATAATTTCAAGGTAGCCAAAGTGATAGCCTAATAAAATATTGCGTGAGTGCATTAAAATCCAGCATGTAATCATCTAAAAACATAACTGGTTATGCAGCCACCGATGAACTCAAATAGCAGCAATTATGATTTTAATAAGCACTTGTATATCAAAAAGCAAAAAATAATCACCGGAAACTAATGCAACAAAACTGCGTATATGCCTATGAGGGCGCCATCTAACATGACCCAAATGCACAGTATGTATGTATTAAGAAGCTATATATACAAGACAGAGTGTGAGTGTGGGGAGGGGGGGAATTTGAAGTCATGTCGAAACCTCCTCACCCACATTACTTAATCATTACTGGTCCAGACAGCAAAAATATAGGAACCGCAAAGGCTCCCTCACATCTAACAGACTCCCTTATGCCACTATGGGCGTAGAATGACGTGAAGAACAAAACTTCCCCTGCAGAAGGCCCTCTCGTGGAGGAAGCTTCTGGCGAATGTTCAATAACAGGCACTTGAGAAAACTGATAGAAGGATATTGTGACAACAGATATGTTATTAATAGGAATCACACTGAGATTGTTTAACCTTAACGTAATCTACTGAATCAAATGAATTGAAGGATACGCATATCCTACCATTCATTCCGATGAATACGGCTGAGCATCAACTGTATGCGCTCAAATGTCTAACACTGGCGACACAAATGAAAGAAACTATTGTTCCTGTGCGTCGCAAACTTAACTATCCTGGAGCAAACTCAGATGCATGTTCGCTAATAATATAAATTCAATGATGTAGGGTAAACAATAAGACATCATTTCTGATAAATGTGTGATCTCCAAGAACTGAGGGGCCCAAGAATCCTGCATATCGAATCCGTCGGACTCAGGGTTGTAACCCAATTTGTGAACTCACGTCCGTCATAATTGAGAAAACTGAATCTGGCAGCTGTAAAACCATTGAATATCTGCCCAAACTTGGCCTTATGTTAACTAGATCCGCTAAAACAAAACAGGTCTAGAGTGAAAAACGTCTTCCCACTCCAGTTAAGAATAACTGGAGGGGACGTGTGCGTAAGCGATCCATCAAAATAACATTAGTAGCCGCTCCGCACAACCCCATCCGACGCATAAAATCTTTCGCTGTTAATGTGTCTGATAGAAGACAAAAGCGAGCCTAACAACTGGCTAATTCGCTCTGTGAAACAACAAACGAACCAGCTTGTTGAAAATGAATTGTAGGATATGTGTATCCTATCATTCATCCCATGAGACATTATCTAGTTCATTCTTCAAGTGATCTTAAGAACTATACTTGCCGCACAGTTGATCATTCGAACGCTCGCTTTTTCGACTGAATGATTATCCTAAATAACCTTTTAGAGCCATGATAAACACGTTATCCAGTTCCAGTTAATTATCGGTCGGACTGAGCTCTAGAAGAGCCTCGAGCCACCGGCTCAGTGGTGTCTGATCAGTAATCTCGAACAGATCTAAACCCCTTATCCAAGTGGCTGTAGAGTCGATCCCTAAAGTAATTATAGGAGGGTTACCTATACCTTCGCTCTGAGTCCTTATAGACGATCTGAGTCTAGGACATCCTCTCCTACTCTTTTCTGCTGATGTTGGTCGATTAGACCCCAACTTAAAGAGCAGAGTATTGATGCTTTCTTGTAGCTTAATCGTACATTAATAAAAGCTTACCGTCAAAGACTTAGTGTCTGGAAAACTAGAGCGACCTGTGGAGAGTTTTCCATTAAAGATGATGATGCAAGGCTTCGTCACATCTGAATAACTCCCACTTAACAACTGTTAAGACAGAGATATATGTGATAAATAGGCCTGGAAAGAATTTTTAAAAAGGTACAAACTTCCACAAACGTCATTTCCATATAGACGTTGCGTCACAGTACTTAAAAGTCAAGTATATAAGACAGTGAGTCTAAATTCGCTCTAAGAAATTATCTGCTCAATTGTGTCCGAGCGAACAGCGAAATGATGAAGGTAAGGCCACAACTAAGACCTTAGCCTGCTCATTCAAACGCAGAGAAACTCTCAACACATCTTCCCCGGTTGTTTTTTAAATGAATGTGTTCAAAAGCGGTTAAAATTACAGAAGATGATAAGAAACCGTATTACTTCTTCCCACAGGAAGCTGAATATGGCGTCGTCTAAATAATCGAAGACCTGTGACACCCGTGTAGATTTAACCGGAAAAGTGATATATATCCTCCTCTATGTCCGGATGAAGTCAGCATCTAACAACGCTAGCAGTTTCTCACAATTACCCGCAGCATTGTGATTCACTGGAACAAGTTCAAGGTAACGATAATGGATAGCATCCATATCATTCACAAGTTGTTCCGAAAGGGAAGGTTAATCCTCCTCCGTATCCCTTTCATCATCCGTCTAAATCAGTTTTAGAATCACGGTCAATGGCATTTGAACACGCAGATGACTTGACCATCCGACAGCTTAAGTTTTGAGACTGACGTTGAGTGCTTCTGCATTTGCAGGAATACTGCGATGAGCAGTGCAATCTGCAACAGCAAGTCCTTTATGGAGGCCTGATGACTGAGCAGCGGTCATGTATTGCTTGTCCGCCGTCTGCTCCTGGGACAGTGTGTCCGAGATGGCTCTTAACTGCGGATGTCCCGATGAATGAGGCCTCGTCTCCTTGGCTACTAGATGGTGCGACTTCTTTGACAAAGAATGGACCTTTTTATGATGCAGACTAGATATCCGAAGTCACGTAGCCAAGGTGCAGTCGTGAGTACTTAGTAGACGCTAAAGAAGCCGAATTATAGCCGACCCCGGCTGAGAATTAAATGGAGTGTCCCGAACCATAGGCATGTACGTAAGCTCCGACTGACGTAAGTTCCTACCAACAACATCTGGCCCCAGATGTTGTAAGAGAGAGGGGGCCTCCCTCTTGCTCGCGGTCCTGGGAGACCTAGCCAAGCGTACCTCAGAACTTGCCAACTTCCTCCTTTCCATCGTCGCAGGGTGAGCATGATTGGATTTTATAGTGCTCGCTATACCCTTTTTTCTCACCTCGACTGCTACGGACACACCTGAGTAATCGCTCCACCGGTCGAGCTAGCTGGCGACAAGGTAGTACACCCCATATTCTGCGGTCTAGTTCCTTGTCTAATAATATTGAGCACTTTTGCCGCTAGCTCTGATTTACTATGCAAATGCGTCACACCCAGTGTCAAAGTCCTCATTTTCAAGAGTAACTGCTTCACCGGCGACAGGGAACTGAAACCACTAACCACGGTTTATAGCCCTGTGCAATATAAAGAGTACTTTAGCCGTTATGTAGAGGAAGCCGTAAGACTAGCCGACCCCAGCTGCCTATTAGACGGGACAACCTGGACAAGAGGCATGGACGTAAACTCCGACTGACGCAAGTTCCTACCAACAACATCTGGCCCCAGATGATGCTGTAAGAGAGAGAGACCTCTCTCTTGCTCGCGATCCTGGCAGACCTGGACGAGCATACCTCAGAACTTGCCGGCTTCCTCCTTCCGACGTCGCTGGGTGAGCATGATTGTATATTATAATGCTCACTCCACCCTTGTTTCTCTCCTTGACCGCTACGGACATACCCGGCGTCACACTACCCATATTCTGAGTAACAATCTGCCGGTTGAGCTAGCTGGCGACAAGGTCGTAAACCCCATATTCTGAGGTCTAGGCCCTTGTCTTATATCATTAAGTACTTTTGCCGCTAGCTCTAATTGTATATTGCGGAATTTTATATTGTATATTCCTAGCCCAGAACGGACACACCCGGCATCACAGTTCACAGAGGCCTGAATAACCACTTCACCGGTCGAGCTAGTTGGCGACAGGGAACTAAAACCATGCGCCATGGTTTTTAGCCCTGTCTAAATGTGACAATGGACTTTTTGTGCAGTCGTGTGTGCTTTTCGGACGTAGAGGAAGCTGTAAAACTAGCCGAACCCGGCAGCCTATTAGAAGGAGCATCCCGGACAGGAAGGCATGGATGTAAGCTCCAACTGATGCAAGACCCCACCAACAACCTCTGACAACAGATGTTGTTGTAAGAGAGACCGGCCTCTCTATTGCTCGTGGTCGTGGCAGACCTGGGCAAGCATACTTCAGAACTTGTCTGCTTCCTCCTTTCTGTTATCGCAGGGTGAGCATGTTCGGATTTTATTGTGCTCTCTACACCCTTGTTTCTCTCCCCGGCCGCTATGGATATACCCGGCGGCACACTACCCATATTCTGAGTAACGATCCGCCGGTTGAGCTAGCTGACAACAAGATCGTAAACCCCATATTCTGAGGTCTAGACCCTTGTCTTATATCATTGAGCACTTTTGCCGCTAGCTCTAATTGTATATTGCAATGACAGAAGCACACTCTCTGACGGTGTCACATAACCTCACCATGTTCTTGTTCCTCTGTAAATAGAAACTAAACAAGAGGCCTTAGGCGCTCACCGAATGTTCCATATTGTTAAGACACAACTTTTATCAAAAGCTATTCTTAAGGTTCTACAGAGTAAATCTATACTCTCTGTGGAGCTAAAACATCAACAGGACTGAATGGAACAATGCTGCTGATCATCAAAAGATTCTGCATGATGGTTCTGAAGAAGATTTTTAAAGAATTTTCCTTCAATTGCACAAAGTAAACATTCATGCCCCCTTAGTGAGCCCCAGTATTGATCAAAAGACTCAATTTGAACAAACGTGAATCCAACCCATACCAAGATGCTGCATACCAAATATCTAAAGATTTTGCCCACTGGTTCTGGAGAAGAAGATTGTTTAATAATTTTTCTATAATTCATACGGTGCTATCAGAGTTATGCCTCATACAGAGCCCCCAAGGGACGTGGCCATTTTATTTCAACAAACATGAATTGCCATATAGTAATGAACATCCACATGAAGTTTCGTGAAAATTGGACCAGTGGTTTCAGAGAAGTCATTTGGAAAATGTTCACGACGACGGACGGCAAGTGATAAGTTGAGCTCCCTTCGGTGAGCTAAAAATTCCTCATACTGACTAAGTTATAATTCGGGCTCCCACAGGGAGCCCAAATATGGACCCAGGGACTTGGCTTTAACAAACTTGAATCTCACCCCCCCTAAGGATGCTACACACCACATATCAAAACATTCCGACTCCTGGATCTGAAGAAGAAGATTTTTTAAGAAAATTCCTCATTTCGAACTAAGTTACAATTCAAGCTCCCACAGTGAGCCCAAATATGGACCTAGGGACATGGCTTGAACAAACCTGAATCTCACCCCCTAAGGATGATGCATACCAAATATCAAAACATTCTGACTGCTGAATCTGAAGAAGAAGATTTTTAAAGAAAATTCCTCATTTTGAACTAAGTTATCATTCGGGCTCCCACAGTGAGCCCAAATATGGACCTAGGGACATGGCTTGAACAAACTTGAATCTCAACCCCCTAAGGATGCTACATACCAAATATCAAAACATTCTGACTGCTGGATCTGAAGAAGAAGATTTTTAAAGAAAATTCCTCATTTGAACTAAGTTATAATTCGGGCTACCACAGTGAGCCCAAATATGAACCCAGGGACTTGGCTTGAATAAACTTGAATCTCACCCCCCTAAACATGCTGCATACCCAATATCAAAAGATGCTGCCTTCTAAATCTTGAGAAGAAGATTTTTAAAGAAATTTGCCTGAAATGCACTAAGTTCAAATTGGGCTCCTATACTGAGCCCAAATATGAACCCAGGGGGCCGATTTGAACAAACTTGAATGAATCCACCCCACAATGTTGCATACCAAATATCAAAAGATTCTGCCTGGTGGATCTGGAGAAGAAGATTTGTTAAGAAATTTGCCTGAAATGCACTAAGTTCGAATTTGGGCTTCTATAGTGAGCCCAAATATGAATCCAAGGGGGCCGATTTGAACAAACTTGAAGCAGACCCATACCAAGATGCTGCATACCAAGTATCAAAAGATTCTGCCCACTGGTTCTGTAGAAGAAGATTTTTTAATAATTTTTCTATAATTCATATGGTGCTATCAGAGTTATGCCCCATACAGAGCCCCCAAGGGACATGGCCATTTCATTTCAACAAACATGAATTGCCATGTAGTAATGAACATCCACATGAAGTTTCTTGAAAATCGGACCAGTGGTTTCAGAGGAGAAGTCATTTGAAAAATGTTCACGACGCTGGACGGCGACGACAGACGACGGCGGACGACGACAGACGGCAAGTGATAAGTTAAGCTCCCTTCGGTGAGCTAAAAACTAGAGTGACTTTTTGGCGAGAGGACCAGCAGTGTCCCCTCGCCACGAGAGGACCGGTAGTGTCCTCTCCCTCAAACAACAAACCATGACACCCATCTCCAATGTTGTCTAAATCAGACACATGTTGTGCAAGAATTAGTGGTAGTACATCGACTACAAGCAAGACAACGACCATAAATATAAGATAACATTAAAATATATAATCGATGAAATAAATACATCCAAAAGAAAAATTCCTTCAAAAAATAAAAAAAATTTCTTATACAAGAGCCCAAGTTCCCAAAGGGAACGATGAGCCCAAAATTATAATAATATCCCAAAAATTAATTCCCACACTACCGGAATATTTTATGTTACTTACAAACGTCGTTTCCCTAAAAATAATAGGAAACTACCTATACAAATAAAGCATTGTCAATGTAAACAACTTCAGAATAAAAACCGGAAACAAGACTCCAAGCAACACGACTCGAAGTCAGTAACAGAAATAAAACTATCCGATGTAAAGCAAGATCTTCAGAAGAAAAAACGATACATAGGATGTATGATGCATGACCAAAACACCTAAACACCCCAAGGGTGAGGACGTAAACATGGGGATGTACAGAATAATCTTCTGTATAAAACGTTAAACTCCCAAGAAATTTTATAAAAATATTTCAATAAAACAAGCCAAAAAGCTTGGGAGTTTAACTGGGGGGATCAAGGGAGGGTAGGGAAAGAATACTTAACGAACAGTGGAAAAATCATTATCAACAATGATGACGTCAGGCCCATGTCCCGAAATTGGGGAACATGAACTAATTTTTTATAAATATTATAAAATTACAGCCCTGAACGTTTCAAACCACCGTTTCTTCCTTCCGTCATCCAGTTGTGTCCTTGGATCCACCAAATTAACCATTGATTTGTGTCTGGCGTCATTAAAACTGAGATTTAAAAGCACAGATGTCAGTTTGATGTTATCTGACTGAAGGGCCAAACAAAGAATGATGTTTGCGCCACTTTTGGTGACTTCCTGGCATCTGCGCATGCGCAGAGAGTAAATGTATGGAGGGCCAGATAGGACTTCTAATTTTCGGTTTTGCATGCAAATTTTGGGGGATTGGGGGGGCAAAATTTGTGTTTGGCCCAAGATAATTTTGAGTTAGCACCAGCTAAGTCTGGGCCATTGGTTATAGAATAAAAATATGCACTTGTTGAAAAATATTGTGCCGCACTAATATACTGTGAGGGCATATAAATGTATGTTGTTTTGAGAAATCAGCACACTGGCCAGTGGCAAGTTACTGTCATAATTCAGCAATTCCTTATACATTTAACCCTTTGAACACTTGTGGTATCGGCCATGCCATTTCAATGGCAGCAATTAGAAGAGTCCATATTCATTATTTGGAGTAGACCAATCAATATTTTCAATGTGCAGCCTCGGGGCGTTTACCCCACACATTTACTGAACAGCCATCCTATTTAATGAGGTTATGACATATCATCTTCCTGGCTGGAAAAATGGCTGCTCGAGGCTCAAAGGGTTAAGGTTTCTGGTGTTTGGTGACAGTATTCCCTCAAAAATTCAAAAACTAACATTTTACAGGTGCAATTTACTCTCGTCTCTGATTTCACGGGAGCTTAAAACTGCACCCGTCAATTTTATTCATTTCCAGCACTGGTTATTGGGAATATATTAGTGGCAACCCCACCTATAAATACTGATTTAGACCTCTATACATGTACCTCTACCCAAAATCACTTATGCATTTATCCCAGGCATTGCTTCTGTAGGAAACCATCATATACTTCCTGACCATACAACCCAGACAGCAAAGCTTTCCTGGATGGAGTCTACGTCTATCCACAGCACACCACAGTTTCATTAACTAAAATGAAGTACTTACAGGAAGGATTTTGCTCCATATAATATAAAAGGGTTTGAGACTGGTCCCAATGGAAACTTTTATTGATGTATTATGTCAGTGTGGAAATTAGTATTTAAGCCAGAATAGTCTGGGTTACATTTGCCCCCCCCCCCCCTCCCCCCCCCCCCCAACCCAAGTCCTATTTGAGGCTCTGGTAGGGCTGCAACAGGGCCGGAATCTTACAGGGTCTACAATCAATGATGAACTTCATGATTTCTCGATCTCACAAAGTTATAAGCTAATACCACATTATGGAAATATAGTCCATAACACGTCTAATATATCATCATAACATTGTAAGTAAGTTGGTATTGGGTGTTGAATTAATTTTCAATGTTTTTGAAGTCATTCATTTCATTATATTTTCATCTAAAAGGACTTGCAGATGACACTTACAGAAATATTTCCTGAATAAGTAAAACTTAATTTATTTGCCTTGAAAACATAGCTTATAACACCTCATTGGAATGAGTTCATTCCAATGAAGAGTCAAATCTATGTTTTCGAAGAATAAGTTGTAAAAATTAATAAAATTTGGCAGACGACTTTTTTTTTAAAATAGCAGAAGTCAGCTTTGGTAGTTACTTTGGGTAAAGGGTTACATTACACATTATGTTATAAAAAGCATCTCAAATTCGTTGCGATTTGATATGGAAATTTCACATGATATCCAGGCCTGGCATTCTTCAGGAGTGTGGGAGTGCTGCAGGCCTGCTGCAGGCCTACTGCATGCGAAGAAAAAAGTGAAGAGGGCAATGTTTTGCACCCCTTGATTTTCTGGAATGTCAGACCTGTTTGGGACTGCCTTATAAATCTATTATGATTTTGTCTCCCTGAGTTCCAATGTGTTCTCTGTGCCTACTGTCACAGAGAACACATTGGAACTCAGGGGATGATTTGTTGATGTTGCATTGATTCGCAATAATTCATGGCCCATTCCATGTCGCATTTCGATACATTTTGAGTGTAGTAGACAGTCACATAAGAATTGAGTACAACATTTTGAATAATGAGAAGATGTGTGTGACAATTTTTCCACTATGTAGCTGAATGTAGTACAATTTTTCAGTCACAATATTAATACCTTGAAGTGAATATAACCAAAATAGCAAACAAGTTTTAGCAACGAAAATTTCAGGTGCAATTGCACACCCAAGCAATCTGAGGAGGGCAATTGTTTTGCATTCCTTGATTTTCTAGATTACCAGGCTGGATATCAGGACACATATTAGAAATCCTCTATTTTTGCCTTCTCCATATTGGAAGAAATTGTGAATATGTATGTGTTAATTAGATAAACAAAGAGTAAATGGGACTGGGAATATGATCAATCAATGGTTCCTGCTGACTGACAAAAAAAAACTCCCTGTACAAGTTGAATTCAAAGATTTTCAAGGATGTTTTAAAATCATCAGTAAAGAATCTGCGAGGCCTTTCTATGAAAATAGAGGGAAAAAAATATTTGAAGAAATTTTTAACCTGCTCATTTTGAACATCGAATTGACTGGGTTCAATTATAAGTGTTTTGTGCCTTGTGAACTGCAACCTTACCCCCCTCTCCATCAGTTCATCACATAACATTCAAATAGCAGCAATGACTTAATTTTCTGCCGGAATATAGAGGAGGAAACTCCTATCCAGATTGTGCTTTACTATTTGATGATGACACAAAGGTATTTGCTTGCCAGAGGTATGCAGAGACCTGTTAACTCTTTACACAAGACACACAATAGCAAAATTTATTACTTTAATTATTGTTTTTTTCAAATTTTTCAAAAGAATTCAACAAAACCATATCATGTGAGTCCATTCCAATGAGGGGTCACATGATATGGGCTTGCTGAAATTTCTTTAAAAATAATATTTTTTCAACTACTCAATTTGTAAATGGATGTGGCCGATTTGTTAGATAAAGGGTCAAGGGGTTGGTAGACCCCTGCAACCCTGGAAGCTGTTTTTGTTGTGTTTGCAATGCCAACAGTAGTTTATTATTTCTTATGCTCTCATCCTCTGTTTAAAAGTTTAAAAAATCACAGGAAATCATGGACTTTAAATACTTGTTTTGACTGAGGCTAAAACTAAATCCTTGTTTTGGCTGAGGCTGTTGGTGTGGCCACCACTGTTGGAGACATGGAATTTATTGAATCTTTCAAGGAAAATGAACACTATTTTCTGGAATTTTTCCCAAATGTTCTTTGTCATCAATTTCATTAGCTGTCTAAACAGCCACATCCCACAACATGATTTTGTCTAATTGACTGTTTATCATAGGTCATAAAAATTCCACTACTGAAGCCTCATACTCAAAAGCACTTCTTACCATGTTACTGGAAGCACTTCAATCTTTCATAGCAAAGTATTAAAGAATTGATGAAATACCTAATTTTCTCACAAATGTCACAGAACTGTACCAATTAAATACTATGGCAATGAAAATAAATAACCTTAATCTTTTCCAAAAATACTCTTTTTCAGGTTTTTCACTTGGAAAGCATGAAAAAAGCAAAGAAGGACAAAAATTTAACATGAGGTGCAAAGGCTGAGATGAGCACCCAGAATATTGCAGCTTAGGCACCTCCCTCATCATAGAAAATCTGCCTCATCAACTTTTTCACCTGGAAATCTCTTCTATGACACTATTTTGCACTTGTAGGACATATATTTAACCAACTATACCTTGTTCGACAGAGCTCGCAGGGCTCTGTCAAACAAGGTATAGTTGGTTAAATTTTATGAGAAATTTTCACTGCTGAAAACATTGGTTTGCCACATAATAGTGTAATTAGTTAAATTTCTGATTCCAACAATTTTCAGAACTGTTTTGTGAATAAACAAAAAAAGTAAAAAAGCCTCCCTCCCTCATCAGAAAATTGATAAAAAATTGCCTGAGAAACAATTTGTTTTTTCACATTTATTGGTTGAGTACTGGAAGACCAAATTGGGTCCCCATTCTTAAGTGCAGGTACTGCAATCTGAAAGCTTCATATTCCATGCATATGCTTCATATTATCTTTGAAGTGAAATTATTTCATCTCCACTGACTTCCAAGAATGTATCGAAAAGTGCCTGTAGGCACTATTTTATAAATTGTAACAAAGCAACAGCGTGAACAAATTTTGACAATCAAAAATAATTTAGCACCTTACCAATTATGTAAATGAGCTGCAGTGTGTAACATCAGAGGATTTCACTTAAACTCAGAAAAAAATTTCAAGAATAGGAGAAACAGGATCCAAGATTTGTCAAGGCCACAAGTCAATTTTCAGAAAAGACAGCACACTGGATATATTTCTCATCATTTGTCATTTTCAAACCCCATCCTTTTCAAGGGTTTTAAATTTTTGTTTACATATTCAAGACTTTTCAGGATTTTCAAGACCCCCTGAAATGTTCTTTTGGTTTAATTTTTATTACTTGGTGAAACTGACTGATATGAATTTAAAAAAATCTCGAAATTTTCAAATAGGACGACCTTCTTTACCTCGAAAGTGACATTTCATCACATAAGATTTAATTGCTTCTTCAAACTTGATCACTGTTTATTGCGTCTTCTTTAACGCCTTAACATGACTAGAAGACAACACTTGTAAAACAATATCTTGAATAGCTAAACATTTTAATTTTTTCGCCTCAAAAACATAGATTATAGCCACTTTTTGGAATGAAGCCAATTAGCTTGTTCCAATAAGGGGTCATAAGCTATATTTTGGTGTTAAAGAATGTAAAATCAACAGAATTTGAATGGCAATTTTTGTGAAAAGTGCTGGTTAGATATTGCTACTGTTAATGAACTATTAATACATATGTAAGCAGGGAACACAGTGGCTCAGTGGTCAGGGCATTGGACTTCAGCAGTCTGACATGCAGCCAATCACAAACTTGAGTCAAGCACCAGATCTTTGAGGCACTCCATTTCTTGTTTTGGTTTGTGGGGTGTGATTGCTGTTCTAATCATTAACCTCTGACAGTTGTGACATTAGAGGTTTGAATTGGTTGGGGTTTAACAACATATATGTCTGTAAATAATCTGTATCGTGTAAAATCAACATTATGTAAAACACTTTATTCACTATATGTTAATAAATGGCCAAGTACAGGCCCTTTCTGGACATGAATCTTACTTTAGTTATTGAGACTATGTCTCAGACTCAGAAGCATTAATAAGCCGAGTGTGGCATGGCTGCGTCGTCCAGAGCTGATGCAGACCTGGTAAGGGGCTGCATTACTCATATAGAAGGTACCAGAGACACAAAAGGGGATTTACATAGCCAAGCATGGCTGTGTAAATAATTTTGTGCCTAACGGTACTTAGACATCTCTTGCAAGTCATCATCAGTCATGGTGGCATATGTTAGAGCTGCGGCACGTCTGGAAAGACCCTTATCTAATGTGTACAGAAAGCTAAATCCCAAGCCAGATCAAACAAGGAACAATGTGATAAGGGCTTCTCAATAATCAAAACACATGGTTCCAAATTCGGCCAATGACCATCTGACGGACAAAGAGATTTAATAATGTGTGGGGGAATGCAGTACGTATAGCTGCATTTTCATTCGGAGCTTCGTGGGAACAAGTCGCAAATCAGGTCCCGCCATCGTTTCGTTACTCTTTTCCCACCCTGGTCATTCCATTCGCACCCTTTTTCAATGGCTACAGTTCTGCAGGCGACGGTGTTTATTCTCCCACCTCTGCCAGTCGTGAGGCGTTTATTCTCCCACCTCTGCCAGTTGTGACATTAGAGGTTTGAATTGGTTGGGGTTTAACAACATATATGTCTGTAAATAATCTGTATCGTGTAAAATCAATATTATGTAAAACACTTTATTCACTATATGTTAATAAACAGCCAAGTACTGGCCCTTTCTGGACATGAATCTTACTTTAGTTATTGAGACTATGTCTCAGACGCATAAGCATTGATAAGCCGAGTGTGGCATGGCTGCGTCGTCCAGAGCTGATGCAGACCCGGTAAGGGGCTGCATTATTCATATAGAAGGTACCGGAGACACAAATGGCTACTGTTAATGATCTATTAATACATATGTAAGCAGGGAACACGGTGGCTCAGTGGTCAGAGCATTGGACTTCAGCAGTCTGACATGCAGCCAATCACAAACTTGAGTCAAGCACCAGATCTTTGAGGCACTCCATTTCTTGTTTTGTTTTGAGGGGTGTGATTGCTGTTCTAAACATTAATATATGCTCCACCCACCCTACAGCCCTGACATTCCAAACTGATAGTCGAGTTTATCCAACTCCAATACTACAGCCTACCACAAAACCATAGTAAGAATAAAATATGAAATTTATCAATGAAATAGTTAATGGGTGAAATACCGAAACTTCTCGGGGCAGAAATAGCCCAAGTATGGAAACTTATTTAGTTCAGATTTAAAGAACTCTTTTGCCGCATGGAAATGTCATGGGGTGCTGAAACTGAAAGACTTGCAGAGTCGATGAGTGTCTTAATGTTGGCTTCCATGTCCAATGGTGTATTGCCCCTTCACCAGATTGTCCAGTACTTGTAAAGTAGCATAGGTGCCATGCGTTACTTTTAACAGGGTCCTCTGAAGTTTCACATCTTTGGACCGGGTGGATGATTTGACTTTTCCCCATATCTCTGTGTTTGCTTTGGGGACAACAAGATTCTCAACGTTTTGAGACAGAATGTGTCACTGCTGAACCATTTTCAGATGTTCCTCACTATGGCTTTTGTCGGTCAAACTATTGGTAGTCCATGCCAGCTGACCATTGAGAGCCGATCCCACCTCCTCTTTAAACTCCATTTCCATGTAAATGGATGACTAGTAACTGTTGTGGTCAACCCAGCGGCCCTCCTGTCAGTTAATTACTATTCTGGTGCCATTTTGTAACATTTGTTGACTGCAGCAACTTGTTGATGTGGTTCTCTAACAAGCTTTCATCATCTGACGCTTCGCTGGTGCTCATTTGTTCCTCCCCATCTAGATGTTGTGATGTTGTTAGGGAATGAGTTTTGCCGATTGTGGCAGCCAAATTGTCAAACTTTGAGATGAATGTTTGCTGAAGACACGTAATTGCTTGAGTGAGCTGACTCAAAATGGTATCAGTGGGAAAATCGCGACCCTGGTGCTGTGCCTCATGCATTATCTGGGCTAGAAGCTGCATGCCTATCAGCCACTTGTATCCTGCATTCCCGATCATCCACCATCAATGATAAAACATTGTGCTCACCAAATTGCAGGATATCAAACACAGAAGCAGTCTTCAAAACCAATTTCACAAACTCTTCTTTCCAACCAATTCTCCAGAAAAGTTGATTCCTTCCATTTTCTTCTGAAGTCAAAAAGTTTTCCAAATACGAAATGAAATTTTGAAAACATTGATTATGCTTGACTTAATCGATGACCTGAATCTTTTGTGTGCATTGAAAACAAAAGCTGAACTAACACATGACTTTTTGGTGAACTTGCACAATCTTGTGGAATCCTGTGCAGTGACAGGAATACAGAAATTTAGTTACACACCAACTTTCAAATATTCATTTCACCAAAAAATTCCTTTCAAAACCACCTTACAAAAGGAAATTTGAAGAAGTATTGGAGATTTCATAAACTTAAATCAACAGGCCCAACTTACCATTTTTCCTTGCAATGTAACTCAACAGCAGGGACTGATATAAGCTTCATACACCGTAACCTTGAAATAGATTACGGTGTGCCTAGCATACCGAAACCTGTAAGTTTCCGTAGTGTAGATAAAAGGTAAATTATTAAGGTAATCAGTTTCCTCTCATAACCTAATAATAGGTAGTGAGTTTATAGAAACACATAACCTCCCCCATAACCAAACCTATAGGTTATGGCTTATGTCGGACCTTGCAACAGCATGGCTGTGTTTCACACTGTGCTAATCAATTTTCTGGAATTGATTTACTCTCTACGGATATTAGTTCACAAACAGTGATGCAAAACCAAACAAAAATACCCTGATGTAATAAGAATGTCAACCCGATCATAGGTTTTGTATTGATAATTTGAGTATTAAGTTGGTCACATGCACATACAAACAATTGTTTATCGACAGGTTATGTTTGACCAGTTGGAATTCACTTGGATTCCAGCATTTTTGTTTTATGGATCATTCTTCAGGGTAGAGAAGATCTATTCCAGCAATATTCAGCTCACTGTGAAGTGAACTGAATATTGCTGAAATAAATCACCACAGATTGCCTGATTTATCAATTTACAAGGGTTCTGAAGAAGGCTTCAATAGTTCAGGACTTTCCAAGTTTATGATAAGGTATTTATAAATTCTGCGGGAACCCTGTAAGAATAGATGTCCAATCTTTAGGTAGTCTAGTACCAAATCACCCTGTTTGTATGGTATAACAACCAAATCTAATCTACTATATAGGGCTGCAATGATTAAAACATGATATGCTTGAAACTAGAAATGGGCAGTATTGAAATTTTGAGCACGGTATCGATTTCAGTATTTTTAAGGGTGTACACCTGGGTATCGGTTCGGTATTTGGTATCTGACTTGACTGAGATTTGCCGAGAGTGTCAAAGGGGAATTCACATCAGGAAAATACAGAATAAGTTGTTCTTGTATCATTCTACCACACTGTGACAAACGCCACTGCCTATGAGCTCAACCGTGGAATTCTTTTATGAAAACAAATCATATCTACAGTAATTCTCTGACTTGTTCTAAACACACCATAACCTTTAAAGCCCTATTTCAGGTGTATGCAATCTCAGAGCATGTGCCCTGAACACTGAACATGTCATCTTCAAGAGGTCCTGCTGACAATAGACATAGCACCTCGACAGTGTTTCAAGACAAGTATTGGCTGCCTGTTGAGCAGGACAATTACAGGTTTTAGTCTAGAGAGAATTCAGGACAATTGCCCAGGCCACTGAGGGTTAATAAAACTGGAAAGAAAATCAGCCACTTTGTTCATCAAACTGAACCCTTCAACTTCTATCAAGCCTCAACAGGGCCTTATAAATAGTGATTGTAGGTAAATTTGAAAATTCAGACAGTTTTGGTATTCAATGATTGGTTTGGTTGGGTGAGCCCATGTTATCAGTATCAGTTCGGTTATTTATTTATTTATTTATTTATTTATTTATTTATTTATTTATTGGTGTTTAAGGTCACATATCTCTGCACAAGGGCTAACCATGACCGACACAGTTTTACGGGTGGAGGAAGCCGGAGTACCCGGAGAGAACCACCAAGCAACGGCGAGCAACTGTCAGTCCCCCAACATACCAACTCCACACAAGCAGGGTTAGCATTGGTTGAAGACAGGTGCACCATGGAAGTGCAGTACGCCTTAGTACACAACGTCAACGTGCCCCCACATGGGCAATGGGGGAGAAATGCCCAAGGACACAATGCGGTTGCCGCCGGTGGGATTCGAACCGAGGACCTCTCGGCTTGCAGCCTGCACCTCTACCAACTGAGCCACCGCACCCCCATCAGTTCGGTTTGTTCGATATATTGCCCATATCTACTTGAAACACCATACCTTGCTCACGATTCAATACATATTGTTGTGCATTACATATCACGATGCGGTAAATGTAAATAATGTCAGGCTAAACAGCCACTTGGATTTTCAAAACTGGTGCAGTGAAACCTTGTTATTTGTATACCAACATTGACAGTGATAAATATTTTATTAAATGGAACACTCAATTAACCTAAAGGTAGTAAATTATCTCCACTTTGCTGAATATTTATGATTAAATGGTTAGATCATATTTTCTGAAGAAAAACGCATTGGAAAATGGGTGATAAAATCAAATCGTTAAATTACTGAATACCATTGCCGATCATATTGTGAAATTACATAAATTTGTTTACAGTGTGCATTCAAAAATTTGTATTGAATGGAAGCTACTGGAAATGAATACATGTAATTCAAAGTGTTTGATAGTGGTAGTTGCATACCATGAAAGATAATGTGTATCATAATCACAGACTGAATTGTGATACATATATAGTGAGGGATGCATAATATCACTAAAGTCTTCTTAGTTTACTGTCTGAACAAGCATAATTTCATTAGCTAAATAACTTGAATAAATTTACTCTTTCCTATCTAAAGGCAGCTTATGACTGCCTAACTGCAATGAACTCATTCAAATAACAAGCTATGAAAGGAAAGAAAAGGAAAAGAAAAAAATGTTGGATGAACTGTAGGGTAAGGGCAAGCTCTCAGACCACCAGTCTAATTCTGTAAGAAATGTGATGATGTTATGGCCTGGAACCAGTCTAGCCCTCAAATAGATCACTCATCTAGAATATTTCAGTTGGTTGGAAAACCGAAGCTATGGTTCACCCTCTGGGAACCTCATTTTGAAGATGATAGTCTGCTTATTTTCTGGCTTGGTTATTGATGATTGAATCAGAAAAATTTCAAAAAGATTCATTTTCTGTGCATCAAAGCTGAAAATGTTGCTGAATTGCAACTGGGCCCGATAGACATTTTGATGAAATTACAATCAACAACAAAGACTCACCACAGCTGTAGTTTTATGATTACGCAGGTAAGTTAAACAAATTATGTTAATATCTTGATGTTTTCAAAGGAAATTAAATACTTACTGAATGGAATATCTAAAACTGGTACAGGAAAGAATACCTGCATATCTTGGTAAATAAATACACATCACATTACATCAACATTTGTCTGCACACAAACTTCCACCAAACATGGGTAAACAAGCAGCCCATAAAAGCGGCAAATTCTGAACAGAATTAGCCGCATGGCCTGAATGCTTGAGGTGAGAGATGAAAGCTTTCTAAAAATTCAACTCATTTATGCTAAAAGCCTATTCCATGCTAAAGGGTGCATATATGTTGGTAAGCAGACAGAACTTTCCATTTACTGGGTTATGTTTTATTGTGTATAACAAGGAGAATTAGCACACAGTGTTAAGAACAAAATTGATGGTAGTTGCTGTCAACAAGGTTTTTAAAAGATTCTCTCTTCCATCTCTGCAATCATAATATAATACCAAACTATTCCTAATGTATTTTACAGAGATAATACAGTGGAGACCACTTATTTTGATATTTTCTCACTTGAATAAACCTGTTAACTGCATATAATTTTCAAATGCCAAACTATTTACAATACCATCAGCAGAAATTTGACCTGTTAGTTGCAAATGGGTTATAGAGTAAACTCCTGTTACCCATTTACCCAACGGAGGCGATATTGAAATTCATTATTTTAAATATTTTTTCAAATTAAAAAAAAATTTCAACAAAACCATATCAAGTGACCCATCATTGGAACAAGCTCCATGAGGATGTTCCAATGAAGGGTTACATCATATGATTTTAATGAAATTTTTTGAAATTTTTTTTTTTTCAACTGCTGAATTTGTTTATTACATGAGTTGATGCAGCTGATTTGTTAGGTAAAGGGTTAACCCTTTACCTAACATGAAAAGCTGACAACACTTGCAAACAAAATTCTTGAATAACTAAATTTTTAATTTATTGTCACAAAAACATAGGTTGTGATCCCTCTTTGGAATGAGCTCAACTAGCTCGTTCCAAAGAGGGGTCATAATCTATGTTTTTGAGACAAAAAATGAAAAAAATAATGAAAATTAATTGGCGATTTTGATGAATAGCGCAGGCTGGTTTTGGTCATTACATTGGGTAAAGGGTTAAATGAACAAAAAAACTTAGTAATCTAGCATATGAAATATACTGGCAACCACTGAATTCCATACCTTTATAAAGCTACTCAGAATGAATTCATTATCAATCACAAGCATTTAATCTATTATATCTTGTTTGAATGCGCTCAATGAGCCCTGTCAAACAAGTTTTTTATTTATTGGGATTTAACAACACTTTTGACAGCCAGGGTCACCCTGTGTCGGACAGTTTTATGGGTGGAGGAAGCCGGAGAACCAAGAAAGAACCATAGAGCAATGGTGAAACTATGTGCAGATAAGGTTTTACATGTTCTAGAGGAGGGTAAACACTTCCAACACCCAGGATCATTATCATGCCAAAAAAAAATGTAAAAAAGGTAAAATTCTGAGTATCCATATTTGTATAGTCTCTTTCAGTATACTAAAATTATTTTTTGGGAGTTTAAGGTCACTTTCTGCATCTATGGCTATATCATGAACCCCAACATAATGAAAGTGTCAATGACACTGTAGCTCAACTTTGAATATGACAGGAATTAGTATTTTCTGTGACAAGGTCAACAATAATGAATATGACAGGAAGCAGTATTTGTTGTGACCAAGTCAACAATAATGAATAAGAGAAAAAGAGTACTTTGCATAATATATGCACGAGAAAAAAAAACGTAATATATGTGATGTATTCCATGTTACTAAATATTCGTACAAAAATTTATCCATATCAGATCTTTCATATAGAAGTTCTGTACAAAAAACTGATTGCACCTAATTTCGGTACAAAATGGCCACCAGTGGCCATCTTGAATTTCGGACCCCAAAACACTCGTCCCACGGTGATAACAAAGATATCCAAGAAGTTTCGTAAAGATCGGTTCATAAATACGGCCTCTAGCCCGAGCCGTATTGGCATTTGCAGTTACAGTGCTGAAAGTAACACTAAATAGATCAAAGTTAGTCTAATTGGTATAATTTATGCACGAGAAAAACACCCGTATTATATGTGATGTATCCCATGGTACTAAACATTCACACACAAAATTATTCAAATCAGCACTTTCATATGGAAGTTCTGCACAAAAATCTGATTGCACCTAATTTTGTACAAAATGGCTGCCAGTGGCCATCTTGAATTTCAGGCCGGACCCCAAAACACTTGTTCTCATCCCACGGTCATAACAAAGGTACCCAAGAAGTTTCGTAAAGATCAGTTCATAAATACGGCCTCTAGCCAGAGTCGTATTGGCATTTGCACTTACAGTGCTGAAAGTAACTTAACTAAATAAATCAAAGTTAGTCGAATTTGCATAATTTACGCACAAGAAAAAAACTTGTATTATATCCGATGTATCCCATGTTGCTAAACATTCATACAAAAAATTATTCAAATCAGAGCTTTCATATGGAAGTTCTGCACAAAAATCTGATTGCACCTAATTTTGTACAAAATGGCTGCCAGCGGCCAACTTGAATTTCGGATTGGACCCCAAAACACTCGTTCTCGTTCCACGGTGATAACAAAGGTACCCAAGAAGTTTCGTAAAGATCGGTTCATAAATACGGCCTCTAGCCCGAGCCATGTTGAGAGCAGACGGAGGGATGGACGACAGGCCATGACAATACCTCAAACTTGGCTTCACCAAAGTTGAGCCAAAAATTGAAGTAAAGGTTAGATAATCATTTACAGTACGGTTGCCATGGACAGGTCATTTTCCTCAGGTGGGCAATATTTCCACGCATGCAAGAATATTAGATTCCAATACTAATTATGGGAATAATCATCAAAGATCGGTTCATAAATACGGCCTCTAGCCCGAGCTATGTTGAGTGTGACAGACAGACGGATGGACGGATGGACGACGGGCCATGACAATACCTCAAATTTGGCGTCACCAAAGTTGAGCTAAAATTGAATTAAAGGTTAGATAATCATTTACAGTACGATTGCCATGGACAGGTCACTTTCCTCGGGCGGGCAATATTTCCACGGATGCAAGAATATTAGATTCCAACACTAATTATGGGAATAATCATCAAAAATTTAACCCGGTGCTTCATTAATTAAAATTTTGCTGCTGATGATTTTTATTATCTGGTAAACGTATACGTTGACAATTACAGTCCATGTGTGGATTACGACCAATCCATAGCGACTGTACTGTATACCAGTGCTGACCATTCTAGAGAACTTCCTCACTCTCAGGTCCTATTTTACCAGTGAAATACATAATCTGATCTTCTTTACCACAATAAGTAAGCACAACTGTACTTTCCCCGGCCCAAAGAGGAATTTGTCTAGTATTTATAGTGTTGAAGAACTATGTCCTGAGGTGACACTAATGGACCAGGGTTAGCTACTTCTCTAGACATCTTACAAACTGATGACTATCATATGTATTTAAAAATAGTTTATAATACAACTACTGGGCTGTCAGATCAAACAAACTACCTCCATATATTAAACCTTGCTGAGACCATAAGGCTGAAAAAGGCTAGGCTTACAAGATTCTTGTCCCAGGTATAGACAAGTTTCATTTCATTTGAAAATTAATCCCAAAGCATGGTACTATCCACCCTTTTTGCGAAAGAGTCCAAGGTTCTTCTCATTGTGGAATGTTAACTGAACAAGGAATTTTTTAACCCATAAGTCTCAGATTTAATTTTATATATTACTCAGATTAATTTAATTAATTACTACTTTATATACACATGTACCAGCTGCAGATGACTTAACCATGTTTCATCATTATTGTTGGCTGTCTGAAAAGGCAGCCAACAATAAGGTGCAAACATTGTCAAGATAAATGGAGCCTACTGGTTAAGTCCTTAGGAAGACTATACTTGGAGGCAAATTTTCAAAGCAGTATAAAAGTGGCATTTTGTGGACTTTAGGGTAAAAGCAGTTTAAAAAATGAACTTCTGAGCTATAGAAGCCTATATTGCGATTTGTTTGAACACTTTTATACTAAGCAACATATCTGTCCGGCAACATGTGTAAGTAATTTCTGTATAGGCAAAGAAGACTTGACTAGAAACCATGGCCAAGATAATTTGACAATTGTCTTTCCTATGATCACACAGTCGGCCATGTGTTCTTGGGTCACAAACTTTGTAAAAGACATTCTTGGGGCTTTAAGGGTAAAATAATAATGTTACTTACATTGTCACCTGGTGAACGTAACTTATAGAAGGGCTGTACATAAAACCATGATCCTTCATTTCCTGTTGTGTCCAAAGACACTCGCATAGCATTTTTCTCCAGTAGAGCTGGTAGTCTTTTATTCACTGTCAGGAATTTATTGCTTTTAATGTGCAGCAACTGGAAGAGAGAATCACAGTTTATAGGAACTGGGTAAGGCCTAAAAAAATAAAAAATCTGTTTCTCAGGCCCTCCCGCATGGTCCTTTTGGCTGCCGCATGCTCTCTTTTTATAACCAATTTAAACTTAAAAAAAATTAAAATTAAATGGTTTATGTCTGATATTTTACCAAAGTTAAAAAAATTGATGAATTTGTCCCTTGAGTGCAAGAAGGCTTTGCAATGCTTTAGCATTGCAAAGCCTTCTTGCACTCACGGGATGAAATACACCACAACCCTTGCTATTCTGTAGATTATGAGGCCTAAAACTTGAACCAAGAACATGAACTTTTGATGGCTAAGAAGTAATTACTGAAATAAAAAATAAAATAAAAAACCGCTCGCCCGCATGCAATTTAAAAAATAATGGCCTGAGAAACAGAAGATCTACTTTGTGTGGCCTAATAACCCAATTTTCAATGATATCTGATATAAAAAAAACCCCAATGTTTTTCAGCAACAAAAATCTCCCATAATGCAGTTGGGAATTTGAAAAAATTTATTTATTGGTGTTTGTTTAACCCTTGAATAACGAACACGACATCAAAAATTTTATTTCAATAATATTTTTTTCAATTTTTTAAAAAATTTCCACAAAACCATATCATGTGACACCTCATTGGAATGAGCTTGATGTGCCCATTCAAATAAGCAGTCACATGATAAAGTTTTGCTGAAATTTGTTGACAAATATTGTTTTTTTCAACTGCTCAATTTGTAAACTATGCAGGTAGATGCAGCTGATTCATAAGGTAAAAAGGTTAATGCTATTTTCAGCATCTATGGCTATATCATGACCACATTACAAGTATAAAGTCTAGCCGATCGTATATTCCACTGCAGCCCACTGCAGAGGTCTTTCACCTTAATATATGGTCAAGGATCCTATATTACCAGTAAAACAAACTTGTATACCACAGTAAACAAACACTTCCGGAGGTTGACAGGGGTGAGCAGAGAAGTTAACTAACTGTTATCTTGTTTGAGAGGGCTCAGTGAGTTCTGACCAACAAGATGTAAGAAGATAAATTTGTTCTTTTGGTGCAGAATGGTATCATCGTATCATCACATAGATTTCTATTACATTATGCATGTGCTTGACTTCAGGTTCATTCACAGCATCCATGGCTACATCATGATTAAAATACAAATTTAAAATCTGGTTGTTGGGACTAAAAAATTAAAAAATCTATTTCTCAGCCCCTCCCACATGGTCCGTTTGGCTG
Organism: Pictodentalium vernedei; assembly: GCA_031216915.1. Classification (NCBI taxonomy): domain Eukaryota; kingdom Metazoa; phylum Mollusca; class Scaphopoda; order Dentaliida; family Dentaliidae; genus Pictodentalium; species Pictodentalium vernedei. Next base: position 719,338,497 of record CM062296.1, read on the forward strand.
CTGCATGCTCTCTTTTTATGACCAATGCAAACTTAAATGAAAGTGTCAGTGACACTGTAGCTTAACTTGTCTGTGTGTTGTGCTTGATGAAAAGGATAATGTTAAATGTTTATGAAAGGATTATGAAATAAGACAAGAATTGTGATATTTGGGAATATGTTAATTTCTGTTCCCTGTATGCTATGTTTTTAATAAAAATAATATGAAGTGTACACTGGGGATGGGAGGGGTGGGTTAATATGACCTCACAGTTAAAGTATGTGGCCCTCACAGTTAACGTAAGTCAACAAAAGTTACCAAGTTACAGTGAAATTATTCCAAAATGAGTCATCCTATCAAGTTACATTGAAATCCCTTCATAAATATGGCCTGTAGACTGTGCTAAAGGTTTTCGGGCTTCAGGCCTGTGTAGCCATGATGGTTGACCGATTACTACTAAAAGAGGATGTCCTCATCTCGACATGATACTGAGTCATTCTACCAAGTTACAATGAAATCCTTTCACAAATAGGACCTGTAGTCTGTATTCAAGTTTTTTGGGTTTTGGGCTCGGGAAGCCATCATGGTTGAATGATCACGACCAAATGGGGATGTTTTCACCTGGAGTGAGCATACAAAGTTACAATGAAATCCCTTCATAAATATGACCTGTAGACTGAGCTCAAGGTTTTCGGGCTTTGGGCTCCTGAAGCTGTCACAGTTGACCAATCATGACCAAAAGAGGGCGTCAACATCTAGGCATTATATGGAGTCAACCTAACAAGTTACAATGAAATCCTTACATAAATACGACCTATAGACTATGCTAAAGGTTTTTGGGTTTTGGGCTCGGGCAGCCATCAAGGCTAAATGATAGCGACCAAAAGGGGACATTCTCATCTAGACATTATTTGGAGTCATCCTACCAAGCGACAATGAAATCACTTCATAAATATGATTTGTAGACTGTGCTAAAGGTTTTCGGGTTTGGGATCGGGGCTCGGGCAGCGATCATGGTTGAACGATCGCAAACAAAAGGGAAATTCTCATCTGGGCATCATATGGAGTGATCCTACAAAGTTACAATAAAATCCCTTCATAAATATGACCTGTAGACCGTGCTCAAGGTTTTTGGGCTTCGGGCACCTGTGGCCGTCACAGTTGACCAATCACGACCGAAAGGGGATGTCATCATCTAGGCATTATATGAAGTCAACCTAACAAGTTACAATGAAATCCTTCCATAAATACGACCTATAGACTATGCTAAAGGTCTATGGGCTCGGGCAGCCATAAAGGCTGAATGATTGTGGCCATAAAGGCTGAATGATCGCGACCAAAAGGGGATGTTCTCATCTAGACATTATTTGGAGTCATCCTACCAGGGTACAATGCTTCGGGCCCCTGTAGCCATCACAGCTGACCAATCAAGTCCAAAAGGAGGCGTTCTCATCTAGACTTTATATGAAGTCAACCTACCAAGTTACAATGAAATCCCTTCATAAATGTGACCTGTAGACTGTGCTAAAGGTTTTCGGGCTTCGGGCTTGGGCGCTCATCATGGTTGAATTATCGCAACCAAAGGGGACAATCTCATCTGGGCATAATCTGGAGTGATCCTACGAAGTTACAATAAAATCCCTTCATAAATATGACCTGTAGACTGTGCTCAAGGTTTTCGGGATTCGGGCACCTGTAGCCATCACAGCTGACCAATCACGACCAAAAGGGGATGTCATCATCTAGGCATTATATGGAGTCAACCTAACAGGTTACAATGAAATCCTTCCATAAATATGATCTTTTGCCTATGCTTAAGGTTTTTGGGCTCGGGCACCCATCAAGGCTGAATGATCGCGATCAAAATGGGACGTTCTCATCTAGACATTATTTGCAGTCATCCTACAAGTTACAATGAAATCCCTTCATAAATATGACCCATAGACTGTGCTAAAGGTTTTCGGGCTTCGGGCGCCTGTAGCCGTCACAGTTGCCCAATCATGTCCAAAAGGGGACTTTCTCATCTAGACATTATATGAAGTCAACCCACCAAGTTACAATGAAATTCCTCAATAAATATAACCTGTAGACTGTGTTAAAGGTTTTCAGGTTTTGGGCTCGGGCAGTTGTCACGGTTGGCAGATCACACCCAAATGGGGAAATTCTCATCTAGACATCATAATGAGTCATCCTACCAAGTTACAATGAAATTCCTCCATATTAAACATGACCTGCAGACTGTGCTAAAAGTTTTGGGTTTCGGGCTTGGGAAGGCATCACGGTTGACAGATCATGCCCAAAAGGGGACGTTCTCATCTAGGCATTATACAGAGGCATCCTACCAAGTTGCAATGAAATCCCTTCATAAATACGACCTGTAGACTGTGCTAATGGTTTTCGGGTTTTGGGCTCGGGCAGCCATAACGGTTGACCGATTGAGACCAACAGGGGGCATTCTCATCTAGACATGACCCCAAACCTGCATATGAAATTTTGTGACGATCAGACAAGAACTGTGGGGTATAGCCTATGCTAAAGGAAAATGTGAACAGACTCACAGACTAACAGACTTCCGCATGCATGATGGCAATAGCTTATCTTGACTTTGACTCAAGTTAAGCTAAAAATGAAAAAAGTTAGTTATTCAAGAATTTTGTTTGAAAGTGTCGCCTTTCTTTCGTGTTAGGTAAAGGGTTAACATTTTGACCACACCATGACAAGTGAAGCTCTGTGGTTTGGCTGTGGTTTCTATCTAAGACTTTGCTGTCTAGATTTGGCTAAAAACACCTACAATCAATGGTACCTTGGATGTCTTCGTCATGTTTGCCAAAATGCAACACATTGAAGCAAATGCCCAAAGGTAGAAAAATTCAATAAAGGCCCTTAGAGGTATAGCAAGAATAAATGAGTTGATTGTGTGGAGGAAGTGTCAATATTTGCAATGTTTTATCAAATATTATTCTTTTCTCAACATTTACTTTTTGACACAAATTTATTATATTGATAAACCTGTAGCTTGTGCTGACAAAATCCAAGATGGCTGCTGAGGTGACCATTGTGGGCAGCTGACCATAGTCAAACATTCTCATCTTGGTATAAACCTGAATATGCATATGAATTTGTTGACGATTGGAGAAGAACTGTGGACTGTAGTCTGTACTGAGCTAGTTATGGAGTGTTCTGAAGAAATCAAAGATGGTTGCCTTGGGCACCACAATGAAGGAGCAATTATTAACAAAATTAGCTCATCATACGAAGTCAAAGATCCAAAATTCAAGAAAACTGCTGCCTAAATGCAACCTGTAGCCTCTGCTGAACAAATCCAAGATGGCTGTGGTGTTCATTCCTATCTCCACCAAAAGTAAGAGGGCAAGATTTCATCAATACTATTGCAAAAAATTGATTGTTTATAATAGTTTCAAGATGCTACTAGAAATATATCATTTGTGTGTGATTGTTTGGGTTCAATGGTTACAGAACATGAGTGTTCGTTCAAGGGTAATTAGCTTTAGAAAGGCAAGAAATATTTCTCATAACTTCGTTCTCACTACTACAAATTTATGATGTTCTATGCCTAAAAAATTCCCATATTCCTGGTGAAAACTAATAGATGTTCATTCCTATCTCCACCAAAAGTAAGAGAGCAAGATTTCATCAATACTATTGCAAAAAATTGATTGTTTATAATAGTTTCAAGATGCTACTAGAAATATATCATTTGTGTGTGATTGTTTGGGTTCAATGGTTACAGAACATGAGTGTTCGTTCAAGGGTAATTAGCTTTAAAAAGGCAAGAAATATTTTTCATAACTTCGTTCTCACTACTACAAATTTATGATGTTCTATGCCTAAAAAATTCCCATATTCCTGGTGAAAACTAATAGATACTGTAAAACATTCATCTTGTTGGTATTCCCATGTACCAACATACAACATTAAGAATAATAGGTTTCAAATTATACTTGACTTGTTTACTTGTTTTGAATACATTTCACTTTGAGAATACTTGCCTTTTCCAAGGCCATTTAATTTTAGGTTTCTTTAACACTTTACATTCTGATAAAGTGGAACCCTGCTAATTGAACAGCCACTTGGCCAGTGAAAAATGATTCAATTAGCAGTATACAGTTAACCCTTTACCTAACATGAAAAGCAGACGACACTTGCAAATAAAATTCTTGAATAACTAATTTTTTTCATTTTTTGTCTCAAAAACATAGGTTATGGCCCCTCGTTGGAACGAGCTCAACGAGCTCGTTCCAACGAGGGGTCATAACCTATGTTTTTTAGACAAAAAATGAAAAAAATAATGAAAATTAATTGCCGATTTTTGAGAACAGCGCTGGCCGGTTTTGGCCGTTACGTTGGGTAAAGGGTTAACAGGTATTTGTTCACTTTCCTTTATTTTAGAGATCAAATGATCATTTATTCTGTTATATCTGGTTTGAGAGAGGCAAGTTGGTCTGTAAATAAGGCAAATTCGGTGATTGTCAGTGTAATTTCTTGACAAATTACAAGATTTTTCATTCAATTAAAAGGAGTTTACTCTATAACCTACAAGCAATTAACAGGTAAAATTGGTACTGTCTGAATGGTCTGGCATATTGTTTTATGTTTTGAAGTTATATTCAATTAACAGGGTCATTCAATTAAAAGATATCTAATTAAGGGGGTTCTACTGTATACCCACCAGGATAACAATACAGTTGTCACCAAAACATACAATCCTGCATCTGTTTAATAATTTTCTCCCTGTAAATTGGATCAATCATTTCTTGAATGGTTTCTGGTGTTCATTTTTTGAATTTTCCATCAAATCCGGCCATGGCTGCTTAACAGCCATGATGTTTTCAAGAGCTCACCATAAGCATGAAGTAAAGTATAGCCTATTATGCTGCCCACTTTAGACAACTTCCACACCATGGTTTGGTGACTGTGTCCTATTTTACCAATAAAACATAACTTGGTTACTTTAGTAAAAAGCATTGCTCCACTCTTTTGGGTTTCCCAAAGGAATAGAACGAACATTTTTTTTAAAATTTACTTTTGATATCATTCACATAAAAGAGCTGAGAATTAATATACAGGTACTCATTCATATATAATGTTCACTATTTTTTGCTCCAAAAGGAGCATCTGATCTCTCAGAAAACTTTCGAAAATCTTATACCAATGAAGTGATACAACTAATGTCTTGGAAGCAAAAGTTTTTAAACAAGAAGGAACAATTTCTGCTATTATACACCCACTGTGTGTGCAAAAATGAAGACCAACAGTTAAATTTTACAGCAAATAGAGGGCATAACATCTGGATAGAATCCTACTGGCATCGTAATTTTTCATTGTCAGCATCTGCTATAATGGGAAGGATGCATACTAAATTTACTTACAATCCATCAACTGTTGGTGAAGTCACTGAAGGGTAATGATTTTGAATGGATGGATGGACAGACAGACAATCTCTTTGAGAGTGTGGGTGTAAAAACTCCAAAGCATTCTGACAAAATATTACCATTCTCTATAACAATGACGCTATTTTGTTTATCAAAGATTAAGAATTTCACAAGTTATATCATCTTTGGAAGAGCTTATGGGGCCAGACCACTGGTGTAAATGTGAATAGACATTAACTCCTTGCATGCTTTTGGCAGATATTCCCGCCAAGGACAGCAAATTTCATTTCACAAGAATAAGTATAATTTTGACATTTTAAACTAACTGTAAATTTAATCAGCTTTTTGACAAATGGTAATTTCTCAAATATTTTCATCAAATCCAGTCATGGCTGCTTAACAGCAGCCATGACTGGATTTGATAGAAATATTTCAAAAAATACTCAGAGGGTTAAGAGTTCAAACAACTTGATTTTCATCAACAATACACTGGCAAGAAGGAAGTCGTGGGTTTACAGAACAAACAAAGTTTAAACTTTGAAAAAAAATATACTGATAATCAATCAATTACACGTGTGGAAACACTGTTGTTTCCAAAAAAAGAATACACCTGTTTTTGTGCTCACAAGTGCTCAGAACTAGGCATGATGTCATAAAAATTATATCAGATAACATTTTTTGATCGATTCTGTCCAGAGCTACTAAAAAAATCTCATGAAATATCATTTTCTGATTTCTCAAATTTTGCTGAAAAATTGTGGTGAAAATAACTGAAGTATAATCACTGTACCAGGTTTTGAAACTTTTCAAACATATTTTGGTAAAGTTTGCGAGGGTAAAATATGTATGGGAAAAAGTGTTGAGAGTTAAATACCTTTCATAAAAAATTTATTTAAAGCTCTGTAAGATAAAATTAATTGGTTAATTTCTTATGTAAACTGAGGAAAAAGTTTGCTGTTGAGGACTATTGAATTTTTCTTTTAACCCACTACACACAGATGTCAAGATATCTAAATTTCCATCTGCAAGTTTTTTCCATAAAGCAACTTGAAATTTAACCGGTTCAATTTTGATTGACACCTCCATGAGCTATGTCAAACAAGACTGAATTGGTTAAATTTCTAGTTGTGTTATGGGAAAATGGTTATTGAATTTCGATATTTTTTTTTGACATCAGTGTGTATGGGGTTAAACTTATAATAACAATGATGTTATACAACAAGTATGTGAGCATTTAGACTATCATCCATAAAGATATGTGGCCCTCTGGCACCCGAAATATGACCCGAGGAGCTTGAACTGAACAAACATGTATTAAATGATTACAAAAAGATGCTAAATGTGAAACATGAGAACATTTGGACTAGCTTTCAAGACAGTCTTGAATCTTTTTGGCTGATTATGGTAGCTGTGGTGGAACTATCTCATAATAAATATCGCCACAAAACTGTCACTAATGCAAATTTGACAAACAATTTCAAAACCCCAACCATCCCAATAAAAGAACAAGGGCACCATACAGCTGGGCCACTGCCCACGACCTGTAAGCAACTTCGAAGTAGCCTTGATGAATTGTGGGACAGAAAAATTTTGAAAAGTGGAAAGTGTGAAAACAGAAAAATGTTCTAAGTCAAAAAAGGGCCATAACTCTGGGAGAAATTCTTTGATGGAACTCGTTCCTTGTGCATATCCGTTCCCCATGCAGGTCTATCAGCATACCAAAGGACATCCAAATCAAAGCAATGGCTTTAAAGTTACAATGCAAAACACTTGTACGGACAGACGGAGGGACAGACGAGAGGGCGTGTGGGTGGGTGGGTGGGTGGGTGGACGGATGGATGGATGGAGGGCTTAACTAGATACCCCCAAATCCTCCTTCAGACGTCAGAGGCATACTAAGGATCTTTATCCCAGGTATTATATCTTAAGATCAGCACAAATTTGAGATGACCATCATACGCACTATGCTTACTGTCGAATCCCAGTTACTAACCTAGCATGACAATGGAATTTAATTGTATATTTAATTGTATATTCAACTGTTTTCTTTGTATTCACGCAACTTACATATTGAATAAATATTGTTTAACTGGTCGAGTGCAAGAATCCACTATTTATTTATTTATTTATTTATTGGTGTTTAAGGTCAGTCACATATTTCTGCACAATGGCTAATCATGACCACGGCAGTTTTACAGGTGGAGGAAGACAGAGTACCCAGAGAGAACAACCGAGCAACAGCGAGCAACTGTCAGTTCCCCAACATACTAACTCCACACAAGCACTGGTTGAAGACAAGTGCACCATCCATGTGCAGTACACCTTAGTACACAACACCACAGTGCCCCCATGTGGGCAATGGGGGTGAAGTGTTTTTCCCAAGGACACAATGCAGTTGCCGCTGGTGGTATTCAAATAGAGAACCTCTCAGCTTTCAGCCTGAACCTCTACCTACTGAGCCACTGTGCCCCACTAGAATCCACTTTCATGGCTCTATTGAAAAGTGCTGAAAGCCACTATTGTGGCTTTACACTGTATGCATTAGCTTGATGTTTGCTCAGCAGCCGAACAAAAAATGTTCACATAAAAGTGTTTTGTTACAATTTATTGGAGAGTGCCAACAGGCACCCTCAAATAAATTGTAACAAATCAATTAGTCATGAACAAAATTTTGCTAAACCAAGGCTCCCTTGCTGGTAATAAGAGAATCTTTAAAACAGGAGTGAATGTATCGCTGAAGCAATACAATGTCCCCTACCGGTCTACTGAGCATTAATAATTATACAAATGTTATAACCTGTATGTGATCAGCATGAATTCCGTTGAAGCATTTCCAAAAAAAAGTCCAGAAAACTGATATTTTGGCACTTTTCCATATTTCCAAGGGCCATAACTCACACAAGAATAATGCAATCAGCATGAAACTCAAACATGAACTGTAAGTCATTGTTCTATAATAGGTTACCAAGAATGAAATCATTCGGTTGAAGCATTTCCAAAAAAAGTCCGGAAAACTAAAGTATGACTGACAGACTGACTAACAGACTGACGGATGGACAGAGTGCAAATGAAACTTGACCTTAAGTCATCGTTCTATAGTAGGTTACCAAAAATGAAATCATTCCGTAGAAGCGTTTCCAAAAAAAGTCCGAAAAACTAAAGTATGACCGATAGACTGACTGACAGACTGACGGATGAATGGACGGAGTATAAATGAAACTTGATCTGTAAGTCATTGTTCTATAGTAGGTTACCAAAAATGAAATCATTCCGTTGAAGCGTTTCCAGAAAAAGTTCGGAAAACTGATATTTTGGGGCTTTTCCATATTTCCAAGGGCCGTAACTCACACAAGAATAATGCAATCAGCATCAAATTTAAACTTGATCTGTAAGTCATCGTTCTATAGCAGTTTACCAAAAAGGAAATCATTCTGTTGAAGCGTTTCCAAAAAAACTCCGGACAACTGATATTTTGGGGCTTTTCCATATTTCCAAGGGCTGTAACTCACACAAGAATAATGTAATCAGCATGAAATTCAAACTTGATCTGTAAGTCATCGTTCTATAGTAGTTTACCAAAAATGAAATCATTCCGTTGAAGCGTTTCCAAAAAAACTCCGGAAAACTGATATTTTGGTGCTTTTTCCCATATTTCCAAGGGCCATAACTCACACAAGAATAATGCAATCAGCATGAAACTCAATATTGATCTGTAAGTCATCGTTCTATAGTAGTTTACCAAAAATGAAATCATTCCATTGAAGCGTTTCCAAAAAAACTCTGGAAAACTAAAGTGTGACTGACCGACTGACAGACGGACAGACTGACGGATGGACAGAGTGCAAACCTATAGTCCCCTCTGGCAATGCCGGTAGGGGACTAAAAAATAGTCTTCTTAGAAATCACCTTTGCAAAATAATTCAGCCCTCTTCCAGTTAAACTAATTGATGATTTCAACTTCTGTGTTCGGTCAAACAAAACTGAATTGATTAAATTTCCAGTTACATTATGGGAAAAATTTGCGGTTTAAAATTCAGGTATTTTGACATCCATGTGCGGGGTTAATAATGTTACCGCGCACTTACATGGTATGAAACGATTATTTTAACTGATACTGTATAAACATCACTGTCTTAAACAGAAGCAGCTACGTCATTGCTGAAGCTCAAAAGCTATTGTATCAACATGTTAGTTTATATTATCTTTATTTATGAGAAGAAAAATAAGTAATGAAAATAGATGACTTCAGTAAAAAAGTTGTGGTATGTTGTTAATTAACACGAGTGGTCTTGCCTACTGTGTGATAATCAACAATCAAGATTTTCAAAATTTGGTGCATACCTGGTTGTACTTAAACAAAGTACACTGGAACTAACACACTTTACTCCTATTTAGTTGCTGGTAGAAACTCATAACTGGGGCTCCACATCATCTTCCCCTCTGGATCTTCTTGAGGGGAATGATATCCTAGGATATCTCCGCCTCCCCCATCCTGAATATCTGCCCCCACCTCCCCCCTCCCCCTCCCCCCTCCCACCCCCTGAATATTTTCTTTTCTTGTTTATTCAATGCCATTTGATGATCAAATATTGAGACATACATTTTTGTCATCAATTTCAGGTGTTTGAGTGTGAAGAAAGCATCACACCACAAAATAGTAATGTCATTTGAGCAAGGGTTAACAAAGCCATATAATCAATCACCATATTACGAACTGGTGAAAGCTTTTCCAAAACGCTGTTCAGATTGTTTATGTCTCCATTTTTAAAGACAAATAGTTTTGAATTAATGAATCTTTTTTCAGGGACAGTGTTGGGGGGGGGGAGGGAGGGGGTGAGGGGGATATCCAGGCCTCCTCTTCCCTACCTCACATAGGGCACAATCTGGGGTTTACATGATGTTACTGACCATATTTTAACCTGTTACCTAATGTAACGACAAAACCGGCCAGTGCTATTCAAAGAAATCACCTTCAATTTTCATTATTTTTTTCAATTTTTGTCTTCAAAAACATAGCTTATGAACCCTCATAGGAACAAGCTGGTCAAGCTCATTCCAATGAGAGGTCATATTATTAAGCTATGTTTTTGAAGCAAAAAATGAAGAAAAAAAATGGATTCAAGAATTTTATTTGCAACTATCGTCTGTCTTTCATGTTAGGTAAAGGATTATGGGATCCATGTTGCCTTTCGATAAAATTTCCTAATGGTGCAAAATGCCCTATGTGGGATGGGATGCAGGGAGACATCAAGGCCTGGGTATCTCCCCTGTCCCATTAAAAAAAATTGCCCATTAATTCTATGCTAATCGACTTTAAAAGTGGAGACATACACAATCTAAACAAAATTTTGGAAAACCTTTCACCAGCCCAGACTTGCCTAGAAATAACTACAAAGCCACAGGATATAAACTGACAAGGTCACAATGAAAGTGTCAATGACACTGTAGCTTAACTTGACTGTGTGTAGTGTTTGATGAAAAGGATAATGTTCAATGTTTATGAAAAGATTATGAAATAAGACAAGAATTGTGATAATTGAGAATATGTTAATTTCTGTTCTCTGTATGCTATATTTTCAATAAGAATAATTTGAGGTCCAGACTGTACTAAAGAATCCGATCACCAAAGTTAAGCAACGTCGAGCATGGTTAGTCCTTGGATGGGTGACCGTCTGAGCGATTGATTCAGACTCCCACATTGTGTCCTTGGGCAAGGCACTTAACCCCAATTGTCCACATGGGGGCACGATGACGCTGTGTACTTAGGCGTACTGCACGTCGATGGTGCACATGTCTTCAACCAATCTAACCCTGCCTGTGTTGCAGTGCGGAGGTATGATGTTGGGGAGCTGGCAGCTACTCGCCATTGCGCGGTGGTTCTCTCCAGCTTCCTCCACCCGTAAAACTATCACCGACACGATATGACCTTTGCTGATAAAGTGCCGTTAAGCCCTAATAAATAAATAAAGTACTAAAGGTTTGAGGCCTGGGTTAATGTAGCCCTCACAGTTAATGAATGTCAACTAAAATTACCAAGTTACAGTAAAATCCTTCCAAAATGAGTCAACCTAGCAAGTTACAATGAAATCCCTTCATAAATATAACTCGTTGACTTTGCTAAAGGAATCTAGGTCACGTGACAGTTCGGCAGTCATGGTTGACCAATTATGATCAAAATAGGAGAGTCTTATCTAGACATCATACCGAGTTATCCTTCCAAGTTACAATGAAATCGCTTCATAAATATGAACTGTAGGCTGTGGTAAACAAGTCTAGGTCATGAGCCTGTGCGGCCATCATGGTTGACCGATCAGAGCCAAAATAGGACGTTCTCATCTAGACATTATACTGAGTCATCCTAAAAATTTGCAATGAAATCCCTTCATATTTATTTATTTATTGGTGTTTAAGGTCAAATACTTATGCACAATGGCTAATCGTGACCGTGACAGTGAAGGAAGCCAGAGTACCTGGAGAGAACCAAGCATCGATGAGCAACTGTCAGCTCCTCAATATTCTAACTGTGGCAGCTCTGCTCAAGCAGGGTTACAGCGGTTGAAGACATGTGCACCATCGACGTGCAGTACGTCTTAGTACATGGCGTCATCGTGCCCCCATATAGGCAACTGAGATAAAGCGCCTTGCCCAATGACACAATGCAGGTCGTCCCGGACGGGGATCGAACTCGGGACCTCTAGCAGTCCAACAGTCTACCACCAAGCTCAAATCCCTTCAGAAATGCAAGCTGCAGACTGTGCAAAAGGAAACTAGGTAACATGCCCCTGTGGCTTGACTGAACCTAACCAAAAATAAGATGTTCTCATCTAGACATTATACAGAGTCATCATACGAAGGTACAATAAAATCCCTACATAAATATGACCTGTAGACTGTGTTAAAGGTGTTTGGGTTTCAGGCTTGGGCAGCCATCACGGTTGACAGATCATGACCAAAAGGGGACCGATCGTGACCAAAATGGGATGTTCTCATCTACACATGACCTCGAACCTGCATATGAAATTTTGTGATGATCGGACGAGAACTACAGGGTGTAGCCTGTGCTAAAGAAAATGTGAACAGACTTACAGACTCACAGACTGTTGCACACGTGATGGCAACAACTTATCATGACTTTGCCAAGTTAAGCTAAAAATGTATAAAAATTTCCAGGCCTTTGAAGGGTAAGGATTTGGAGTTTTTCCGGTTTGAAAGTAAAGCTCTCTTAACTGGTAGAGTGCTAAATTATTTTTAGTCATCAAAATTTGTTCACAAATCTTTGCCTTATTACAATTTACGGGAGAGTGCCTACAGGCACTCTCCCATAAATTGTAACAAGGAAAATCCATACAGTCCAAACAATTTAGATTCAAAGATACTCTGAAGAACACCCACCGAGTTTGAAGCCTCTGAGATGCAGTACATGTGCTTTAGAGTAAAGCCCAAATATGGGCTTCCAGCACTCAACCAGTTAAGCACATTCAAAAGGTTAAGAATTCTGACCTTTTCAAGGAATTTTTTTGTGGTGTGGTTGATCATCCTCATTACTTACAACTTCTGGCAACAAATTCAAATCAAGGAAGCAAACCCAGAACAAGGAAGTAAAAAGATTTAGTAAAAAACCAATACAACATGTCCAAATTCAAAGAAAAAGATTTTGTGATGGGGGTTGTGGGTCACACTATCTTACCACTCACTCCTGGTGCATTGGTGCGTACTTAATTGGATATCTCTTGATTAAATAACCCTGTTAACTGCATATAACTTTCAAACACCAAACAATTTACCATACCTTTGGTATGGAAAATTTAGTACAAACTTGACCGGTTAATTGCCTATTAGAGGTTACAAGAGTAAACTCCTATTAATGATAAAAATCTTGTACTCTATCGAAAAATGACTCTGTAAACCACTGAATTTCACATGTTTATAGACCTATTTGGTCTAAGTAATCTAAGTATTTAATCTATTATATCTTGTTCAACAGATCTCCTTGAGCTCATTTACACAATATAAAAAAAAATGCTTAATTTATCATTATAATACCAGAGAATACAGAGAATTTATTTGTTGGTGTTTAAAGTCACATATTTCTGCATAATGGCTTATCATGAACACAATATGGCAGAAAATGAAAGTGTCAATGACACTGTAGCTTAACTTGACTGTGTGTAGTGTTGTGTTTGATGAGAAGGATAGTGTTCAGTGTTTATGAAAAGATTATGGAATAGGACAAGAATTGTGATAATTGAGAATACTTTAATTTCTGTTCCCTGTATGCTATGTTTACAATGAAAATAATGTGAGGTGTAGACTGTATTAAAGATTGAGGGGTGGGTTAATATGACCCTCACATTTGATGTATTTCAACTAAAGTTACCCAGTTACAGTGAAATTATTCCAAAACGAGTCATCTTATCAAGTTACAATGAAATCCCTTCATAAATGCAGCCTGTAGACTGTGCTAAAGATTTTCGGGCTTCGGGCCTGTGTAGCCACCATGGTTGACCGGTCACATTTAAAAGGGGACGGCCTCATCTAGACATTATACTGAGTCATCCTAGCAAGTTACAATGAAATCCCTTCATAAATATGACCTGTAGACTGTGCTAAAGTTTTTCGGGCTTTGGACTCCTGTATCAGTCACAGTTGACAAATCACAACCAAAAGGGGACATTTTCATTTAGACATAATATGGAGTAATCCTACCAAGTTACCATGAAATCCCGCCATAAATACAAACTGCAGACTGTGCTAAAGGTTTTCGGGTTGTGGGCTCGGGCAGCCATCACTGAAATCCCTCCATATTATTATTTATTTATTTATTAGGGTTTAACAACACTTTAATAGCCAGAGTCATATCGTGTCGGTGACAGTTTTACGAGTGGAAGAAGCCGGAGTACCCGGAGAGAACCACCTCACAACGATGAGCAGCTGCCTGCTCCCCAACATTGTAACTCCACACTGCAGCACAGGCAGGGTTAGATTGGCTGAAGACATGCGCACCATCAACGTGCAATATGCCTTAGTACACAGAGTCATCGTGCCCCCATGTGGACAATTGGGGTTAAGTGCCTTGCCCAAGGACACAACGCGAGAGTCCGAATCAATTGCTCAGACGGTCATCCATCCAAGGATTAACCGAGCTCGACGTTGCTTAACTTCGGTGATCTGACGAGAACTGGTTACTGCAATGCCCCCCCCCCCCCCTTCTTCATGATAAATATGACTGGTAGACAGCAGTAAAAGTTTGGGTTTCGGCTTGGGCAGCCATCACGGTTGACAGATCATGACCAAAAGGGGATGTTCTCATCTAGACATTATACAGAGTCATCCTACCAAGTTACAATGATATCCCTTCATAAATAAGACATGTACACTGTGCTAAAGGTTCTCGGGTTTTGGGCTCGGGCAGCCATCATGGTCTACCGATCGAGACCAAAAGGGGATGTTCTCATCTAGACATGACCTCAAACCTGCATATGAAATTTAGTGATGATCGGACAAGAACTACGGGGTGTAGCCTGTGCTAAAGGAAAATGTGAACAGAGTCACAGTCTAACAGAGTTCCGCACGCGTGATGGCAATAGCTTATCTTGACTTTGTCAAGTTAAGCTAAAAATGATCAAAATCCTGTCAACTGGTAGTGCGTGGAAGCCCATGTTTGGGTTTATTCTAGCGAGCAGAGGCCATAACTGAATGGCTTCATTTGCTGTGGATGTAATTCATATTATCTTTGAAGTGAAATTATTTAGTCTGTATGGATTTGCCTAGCTACACCAGGCACTCTCCATAAATGGTAACAAGGAAAAGACTTGAGAACAAATTCTGACAACTAAAATTAATTCTGCACTCTACCAGTTAATTAAAAACCCTGTTAACTGAATATTTTTACTGGAAAAATTACTATTCAGTTAAAAGGGTTCATCTGTAAATGACTGAATGAATTCTGAATACTTAGCAAGGTACATCAGTGAAGAATTTTATAAAAGATAATCACTCCCACAGTTTTTTTTCCATGATAAGGTGGGTTCCAAAAATGGAATGAAAAAAAAAGAAGAGACAAGGTAGTGAAGGAGAAGATAATTCTGCAGATCACAATATCTATTATCTATCACTCACTGCTAGGAACAACTTTAGGAGGTTTCAAGTGATATCTAATCCTGTCTGCTCATCTGCATTTGTGCTTGATACAGTCTGAGCAATGAGAAATGAGAAGACAGGCTGCCAAAGTCTGTTTAGAACTTGATCTGAAGTAAAACTCTTATTCTGTGAAATTAGGTAGAAGTACAATATATAAATGTTGGCCTTAAATCAAGATGAAAAGCATATGATATGGTTTTATTGAAATTTGTTGAAAAATAAATTTTTTTTCAACTACTTAACCCTTTACCCAACGTAACGGCCAAAACCGGCCAGCGCTATTCCCCAAAATCGCCAATTAATTTTCAAAATATTTTCATTTTTTGTCTCAAAAACATAGGTTATGACCCCTCGTTGGAACGAGCTCGTCGAGCTCGTTCCAACGAGGGGTCATAACCTATGTTTTTGAGACAAAAAATGAAAAAAATTAATTATTCAAGAATTTTTTTTGCAAGTGTCGTCTGCATTTCATGTTAGGTAAAGGGTTAATTTGTAAATTACACTCGTGGTTGTGGCCAATTCATTAGGTAAAGGGTTAAATACTAAAGTCTTGATGGATACTTGACTTTGGGACAACTACCTTAACACAAACTTTTACAACATTGGACTGAAATTTCAAATAAAGTCCAAAAAACATTTAAATTTGTGAAAATAAATATACTTATATTTTGTATTAATTAGGTGTTAGTTGCTGCTGAAGGCCATAAGAAGACAACTAAACACCAAATGGCTTTATTAAAGCAACAAAACATGCATACAATATGACCTAAATGCAAATTCTTACAACCTCATAAAAACTAGGTTTTACTGACAAAGTTGAATTAAATTGAAAACAAACCCACCAGAATACGAGAGGTAATCAATGTGGTGGTGCATCCCAAACAGTCACCAATTAAATACCAAAGCCTTGAGGGGTACTTGACTTTGGAACAACTACCTTAATACAAACTTTTACAACACTGGACTGAAACACCAAACAGGTTTATTAAGGCAACATAACATACATACAATATGACCTAAACTCAAATTCTTACAAATTCAAAAACTAAAAACTAAGTTTTTACCCCCAAAATGGTGTTAAAATTGAAAAAAATCTTGGTTTGGGGTAGGGGTGAGGTGGAATACTGTTGAGAAGGCCCCCTGCTACCCACATACGAAATATTAAAGCCCAAGTGTCACAGGACTTTTGAGAAAATGACCTAAACACAAACTCATACAAAATTGGTCACATACGACTGACACAGACACCACTGTATCCATCATAATAGCTCAGCAACCTGTTGAAGCATGTGAGCCAGAAATTACCTCCATCACTTGCTCTGTGTGCACTAATTTGATCTGAGCTCATGCCCAGTTGTGCAGGTTTAGTATGTTATGAAGTCTGAAGGTACCTACAACAGCCTAGAGGGTTTCACTGAGTGCACCATATTCCTCAAACTGTGAAAATTCTGTCCAATCAATAAGCGAAGTCTTACACTATTCTTTTAAAGGCTTTGAACATGTACTTCTGAATTTTGAGTACATTCGACAATTTCTAAGATTCATGACTATCCTTTCATGAAATTCCGACAAAAAACAAAATGTGGAGACATGTACAGAGGATGTTTTTTTTTTTTTATAGAAAATGTTATTTATGACACTATAATTAAGATGTACCTGAATAACAGTTCCATATTGTACATAAGTACCCAAGAGCTTTTTGTTCTCTGATTCATTCTGTTTCTTCTCAGATTCGGCAGCATGCTGAAAATATACAGATAATAAGCAATCCATTGAAAACCATATTTAAATGAAAGTGCCAATGACACTGTAGCTTAACTTGTCTGTGTGTTGTGTTTAATGAAAAAGATAATGCTCAATCTTTATGAAAGGATTATGAAATAAGACAAGAATAGTGATAATTGGGAATATGTTAATTTCTGTTCCCTGTATGCTATGCTTTTAATAAACATAATATGAGGTGCAGACTGTACTAAAGAACTGAGGGGTGGGTTAATGTGGCCCTCACAGTTAATGTATGTGGCCCTCACAATTAACTTATGTCAACGAAAGTTACCAAGTTACAGTAAAATTATTCCAAAACAAGTCATCCTATCAAGTTACAATGAAATACCTTCAGAAATATGGCCTGTAGACTGTGCTAAAGGTTTTTAGGCTTCAGGCCTGTGTAGCCATCACAGTTGACCGATTGCAACTAAAAGGGGACGTCCTCATCTCGACATTATACTGAGTCATTCTACCAAGTTACAATGAAATCCCTTCACAAATTACGACCTGTAGTCTGTACTAAAGTTTTTCAGGTTTTGGGCTCGGGTAGCCATCATGGTTGAATGATCGCGACCAAAAGGGGATGTTCTCATCTGGCATTATCTGGAGTGATCCTACGAAGTTACAATAAAATCCCTTCATAAATATGACCTGCAAGCTGTGCTAAAGGTTTTTGGGCTTTAGGCCTCTGTAGCCGTCACAGTTGACCAATCACGACCAAAAGAGGATGTCATCATCTTGGCATTATATGGAGTCAACCTAACAAGTTACAATGAAATCCTTCCATAAATACGACCTATAGACTATGCTAAAGGTTTTTGGGGTTTGGGCTCGGGCAGCCATCACGGCTGAATGATCGCGACCAAAAGGGGATGTTCTCATCTAGACATTATTTGGAGTCTTCCTACCAAGTTACAATGAAATCCCTTCATAAATATCACCTGTAGACTGTGCTAAAGGTTTTTGGGCTTCAGGCCCCTGTAGCCGTCACAGTTGACCAATCGCATCCAAAAGGGGACGTTCTCATCTAGACATTATATGAAGGCAACCTACCAAGTTACAAAGAAATCCCTCCACAAATATGACCTGTAGACTGTGCTAAAGGTTTTCGGGTTTTGGGCTCGGGCAGTCATCACAGTTGACAGATCATGACCAAATGGGGAAGTTCTCATTTAGACATCATACGGAGTCATCGTACCAAGTTACAATGAAATCCCTCCATATTAAATATGACCTGCAGACTGTGCTAAAAGTTTCTGGGTTTCGGGCTTGGACAGCCGTCACGGTTGACAGATCATGACCACAAGGGGATGTTCTCATCTAGACATTATCCAGAGGCATCCTACCAAATTACAATGAAATCCCTTCATAAATACGACATGTAGACTGTGCTAATGGTTTTCGGGTTTTGGGCTCGTGCAGCTATACCGGTTGACCAATCGCGACCAAAAGGGGGCATTCTCCTCTAGACATGACCCCAAACCTGCACATGAAATTTTCTGACGATTAGACAAGAACTACAGGCTGTAGCCTGTGCTAAAGGAAAATGTGAACAGACTCACAAACTTCCGCACGTGTGATGGCAATAGCTTGTCTTGAGTTTGTCTAGTTAAGCTAAAAATCAGCAGAAGGCCTGTTGATAT
The DNA here is from genome assembly GCA_031216915.1 of Pictodentalium vernedei. Taxonomy (NCBI): domain Eukaryota; kingdom Metazoa; phylum Mollusca; class Scaphopoda; order Dentaliida; family Dentaliidae; genus Pictodentalium; species Pictodentalium vernedei. Next base: position 719,357,419 of record CM062296.1, read on the forward strand.
GAGGCGAACGACCCTTTGGGTCATGTGGAGGTTACTTAAAATGAAAAACATGTGAACAAAAAACGGGTCGCACCAAACTGTTGCCAGGTCATGCAAAATTTTCACGAAGTGAAATGATCAAGTACGAATGAATGGTGGAATGATGTTCATTGTCTTCTTATCATCAGCTGCACAGGTGTTTGCATCTGCCTGAAGTATAGCTGCTCTGTTGGCCAATTATTGACCAACAGAGCTGCTATACTTCAGGCAGATGCAAACACCTATGCTGATGATTGACTGGTTGGTGCTCAACATCATTTTAAAATGTAAGATGTAGCATAGGAATAAAATCAGGAAATGGCAATAATTCATGTCTCTGCCACAAATAGTGATTATTGATGTCATACTCTACTGCAGCATGCTGGCCCATGCCAAGATTAGGCTATAATTGTAACTAATTTGTATCTGAATTGCAGCAACACAGCCTCGTTATTGTTCCTAAGGATTCATCTCTATTCATCTGGATATTGCCTACAGGAGCAAGAACTTGGCTATGATACAACAGCAGGGCTTGCAAATAGTTAAAAAACGTGATTGCCTGTCGTGCAGGCTTCTTTTGAGATCTGGTTGCCCGCCCCAGAAAATCGTGTCCCGGCTTTAGGACTGATACAAACGATGTATAACAACAGGTGTTGAAAGACGGGGACAGATCAAGATTCAGTTGGGCAAAAAAAAAGCCATGCGTCATGACAAGTGACCCCCCCCCCCCCCCCCCGCCCCTCCACTATTACGGCCTGGAAAGTGTCCTGGTTCATTGTGCTATGTTAACTTACTATCTCAACTAAAAACTAATTTCCAACATATTATATCATTTCACTTTGTTGAACACAATAACAAAAAAATATATAAGTACCTGACCAAGAGGCAGAGACCATTGCAATGCTGAATGAGCGCAACATCCACTTTCACTTTTGAAAAAACGATTTCTGGGAGGGCAATGGTTGTGTTTGAATCTTTGTTCAGGACATTATGAGTGCACAGTATTGTCTCTAAAGGGATGTGAAGTCACGCCGTTCTTGGTTGCTTATTGTACCGGTGCACTCCCGATATCTGGGAACATTGATTCAAATACAACCAGACTCCACTCATGAGCATTACTGAACAATATCAAAATTTGCCCTGAATGTCGCTGTGGGAGGTGTGAGTATGTGTGCGTGGGATGAGGGGAGGGGGGGGGGGGGCAGTCAGCCTGTTGCTAACAGTATCAGTGGGACAGGGCTAAACAGTACCGACGTGGTGACCATTTGTTTAGGTTTGTTGAATACTTAAAGCGGTGTGTTATTGACAACCAATCCCAGCACTTGCCATCGATAATATCATATATCAGAAAAGGAATTATGTACCTGTTGACTACTGAAGTTTATGAGCTGCCACCACTGTCTGAAAAGTACTTCCCCTAACCAGCGGAATGTGTATTCAACCATTTTAACAGTTGTTTAATAATTAATTCCTGCTCGTTTTTGTATTTTAATTTTCTCAAAGAATTATCTATTAAAATCAGACAGAAAAAATCTGGTTGCCCGTCGGGCAGAGGGAATAGCATTTGTGGTTGCCTGAGAAAATTTCTGGTTGTCTCAGGACGTCGGGCGACCCTATTTGCGAGCCCTGAACAGTTCATATATCAGAATAGTTGTAATACATATATATTCAGGTTACCTGATGGGTTACCTGAATCAAGTGCAGGGGAACGAACGATAAGTTACCAAAGCTAGGACCAGGTGAAAGATAAAAGGGTTCCACAAAATTCTGAAAACAGACGGCCTGCAGGAGACTAAAATAACATTTAGATGACTTCACATTCAAGGCCTTTTTCCATAAATTTAAGTCCCTGCACATTGATATCAAAATATTTAAAATTTCAAGCAGCAAATTTCAGCCCATGATGCAAATGGGAATTTAATCACATCAATTGTTTGACACAGCTCAATGAGATCTGACAAACAATACTGAATTGCTTACATTTCTAGATGCATTATGGGAAAAGTGTGCTGCTTAAAATTTTGATATTTCGACACCAATGTCCTAAGGTTTACAGAACCAAAAAATGTAATTTTCCAGGCCTCCAGTACATGTAAAAATCATTGATTGGTGTATAACACCATCACTGCTAAATTATATTTTTGCAATCAGACTGATCTAATTTGGGTAGAATTTGGGTTGAACAGGGTGAACATCATCCCACCAAGTCAATCATGGTTAGATTCACTTGAAAAGCTAAAAATAATAATTTATCACCTTTTCTGCATTTATTTGGATGCTTTTTTTTTTTTTTTTTTGGGGGGGGGGGGGGGGGGTGAAATCTAAGAAACATAATAATTATGAAGTTTAAAAAAAATGCTGGAGTGATATGCAGAGTGGATCACGTCCTCACGTATGAGAATTTCCAATGATGTAAAACTTGAAATCGAACTCTCACCCAGATGACCCCTAAAAATCTTGTCATGCAATGGACCTATTCAAGCAAGTTTAACCAATTATATTTCCATGAAAAAAACTGGAAACAGGTGAGAAGCTGGAAATTTTTATTCCTGTTACCTTTGGCACCAAATTCATATGGTTCTTTTTGATAGTGTTGACAGATTGTTTTCCACTGACAAACGCAGTCCAGAATTTTAAACTTAGGATGTGCACTCTTTTGTTGCAATAATATATTGTCCCTTCAGCACAACAAGGCATAATCTGCATTTCAGTACATCAAGGCATCGTCTGCTGCTTTAGCATTGCGGATGGTGCTTCACTGCCCTTAACAGATGATATAATAGTGAAGTTCAAGGAAATATGATCAAACTAGATTGTAAAACTTGGCAAAAATGTTTTAAACATCACATAATTTTGGACTATTGGATTATTACCTTAATTTGGGCATAACATTGTCTGTCAGTAGTTTTGGAGAATTTAATGTCAAGGTTGTATTTCAGAAAGCTACACTAGAACTAAACTAAACTAGACAAATACACAAAACAGAGCTGGTTGTTGTCATGTTCTTTCTTATGTTTTCCCTTGAGACCATCTGATACTGTGCCCTTTAGTTGGAAAGGAAAAAGCCATGTTATTTAAATTCCACTGTACCACTTGTGCATTGAGGCACTGTTTCTTGATACTTTCATTTATACCTACAACTGTCAATTTAAAGACTATTTACTGTCTCAGTGTCTTAGATACAGCTACATTTCCATGAAACTTCTCAAACACAACACCATCTAAGTGCACATATTTCCAAACTAGTTTGATGTTCAAATGAATTGTTGGTTCATATATAAAATAAAATGACACTAACACCTATCTTATCTTGCTGTCAGTTAAAAGCGGAATTCTCAAACTGAAGCATACATACAAGTGTGCGTGTGGGGTTTGGGGGTTCTGTTCACATATGTGTCAACTGGTAAAGTGCTAGAAGCCCATATTTGGGCTTTATTCTGTAGTGCAGGTACCTCAGCTTGAAGGCTCATATTCAGTGCATGCGCTTTGTATTATCTCTGAAGTGATATTATTCAGTCTGTGAGGGTCTGCCTTGTTATAATTTATGTGAGAGTGCCCAAAGGCACTCTCCCATAAAGGTAACACAAGGCAAAGACATTTGTACAAGATTTGATGGCCAAAAATAATTTAGCACTCTACCAGGTAAATATGAAGAGTTTGTTCTGTACTGAACATGGATGTCTAGGAAGGTTCAGAAATAATTTAATCCTATGTTCACTCTTACAAAAATTGGGATGCCCAAAGACACAATGCCAATGCTGGTGCACCTCAAATCAATGAAGTGTACTGTGCTAATCAACGAGTTATCTCACTCCCAATGGGTTAATTTATTGATTTATTTATTGGTGTTTAAGGTCACATACTTATGTACAATGGCTAATCATGACCGTGACAGTTTTACGGGTGGAGGAAGCCAGAGTACCTGGAGAGAACCACTGAGCATTGACAAGCAACTGTCAGCTCATCAACATTCTAACTCTTTTCAAGCTCCGCTCAAGCAGGGTTACAGCGGTTGAAGACATGTGCTCCATTGCAGTACGCCTTAGTACACGGCGTCATCGTGCCCCCATGTAGGCAACTGGGTTAAAGTACCTTGCCCAAGGACACAATGCGGGTCGTCCCGGATGGGGATCGAACTCAGGACATCTCGAATAGAAGTCCAACAGTCTACCACTGAGCCACCGTGCTCCCAATGGGTTAATAGTACATCCAATACTCAAACAAATAGAACTTGCAGACAACACTTACAGTCATCTTTCCTAAAGAACAAATTTATTTATTGCGTTAATATCCAGCTCATGACTTAATCAATGGAAGGAATGTGTTCCAATGACTAATAAGCTATTCTTTGGAACCCAAAGTTGAGGAGACAAAATATAAATTTTTTTTACATAAAACTGGAAAACTTCTGTCAATTTGTTAGGTAAATGGTTACCTAACATGAATAACAGATAAACTTTCCAAAAATGTTCATAAATAACCACAAATTTCATTTTTTTGCCAGAAAAACATAGTTTATGACCCCTCACTGGAATGAGCTCAATGGGGGTCATAAGCTATGTTTTCAATGTAAAAATTAAACAGAATTATAAAATGTGAAGGCTTATTTTGGTGAATATAAGAGGCTGGTTAAAGCTGTTACACTACAGCCGAAATGGACAGGTCACTTTCCACGGGTGGGCAATATTTCCATGGATACAAGAATATTAAATTCCAAACACTGATGAGAGGAATAATCTTTAAAAAAAATGAATGAATTAATTAAAAAAACTTTATTTTTATTACTTGGTATACACATGCGTGGACATCACTGCCCATGCATGGATTACCAGCCCATGGCATCTGTACTGTACATAAGGACAAAAGGTTAAATGCCTATATTTTTCAGTAAAATATCAATTATCACCCATTTAGGACAAGTCTGAATTGTTTCCCAGATATTTCTATATGGACACAGAGACAAACAAGATCAATCTTTTATTACACCCACAAACTTTGTGTTTGTGGGTGGTATAATGAAGTTAACAATTGCAATGCGAATGTGATACATTAAAAATAGTTAGATTGTTTGATGATATACTGCAATGGAGTCGCTAATTAGAAAAATACTCCCTGGTCATCTGCTGCAATTCTAAAAAACCTATAAACTCATTACAGTTCAAAGAAACTGTAAATGTTCATAAAAACATCTGCCTGACGTTAATGAAGGTATAGCAGAGAAAATATTATGTGAAGATTGATGGCCAAAAATAAAGATTTTCTTGTGGGAATTACCCTAGTAGAAATTGAGAAATCACCAAAGAAAATGAAGAAACAGAGTGAAAGTGGACTTGACACATCAATTATTCAGATAAGACCAAGTGTGTTAATAAGCTCAAATGTATCCCTCTCATGAGAAGTGGTATTCATAAGGTCAGCAGTTCCAGTATGATTATTGTGTATTTACATTAGAGGCTTAGCTTGGAATTAAATGTAACCCATCAAAAATTTTTCATCAGATTCGTGAACTTGTCTGATTCCAAGTTTTCAAAAGTGCCCTTCACACTTTGGCAACCACTCCAACAGCACTCAAGGTTTCTCCAGTGTCAACTTTCATGAAAAATTATTTGAGAACAAAGCACGTTGGGTTGTTTTTCTTTTTCTTTTGACATATTTACAATGGTGAATTAAGTTCCAAACACACATGTATTTATTGCACACCATTATGTAAGGATTGGATGCCAACATTTCAAATTTCTATATATTGGTTTTGCCACCATGTACATGTACTCCAGTTGTTTTGTTCACATTGACACTTTGGTCTATCTTGACCAAACATGGGCAGTAAGGCTGTAATTTATATTCTTTAGTTTGCTATGTTCTTCAGGACGTATCAAACAACAAAAATAAATTACGTCCCTACAATCCATATTTGGACCGACTACTGTCATTCAGGGCAAAGAAGAAAATCAGTCTGGGTGGATGGGTCATTGGTTAACTCCTTGCATGCTTCTGGCAGGTATTCCTGCCCAGGGCAGAATTGCTCAGGCCAATGAGATCAGTATAATTTGGATACATTTAATCTAATTTTCTCTCTGTAAATTAAATGGACTTTTTTTAACAACGTTTCCTTTAGTTAAATTTAAATGATTTTTCATCAAATCTAGTCATGGCTGCTTTACATGACTAGATTTGATGAAAAATATCTTAACCCTATACCCAACGCAGTCGATTTCAAAATTTATTATTTTAAATATCATTTTTTAAATTTAAAGTTCCAAAGAGGGGTCGCATGGTATTGTTTTGTTGACATTTTTCGAAAAATAATATTTTTTCAGCTGCTGCATTTGCATATTACACGGGCGGATGCGGCAATTCGTTGGGTAAAGGGTTAAACATATTCAGCGGGTTAAGAGTTAAGCCACTGATTCACATCCTGCTTACTCATGTGTTCTGTTTTCAATAATTTCTTATCTGTTGTCGAAGGAACAAGTTGTGTTAATGACAGAGATCTTCTCAAGTTGACACTTATATTATTATACTCTAACTTGGAAGAAGTTGGGGCTAATTCTCATCATGTTATATGTACATACATAAATCCGTATATATGTATATTTGAATGTACATCCAAATATTTTTTATGTGTGCAACTCCTCCTGCATTAAAAAAACAAGCAATTTCAATGAAATTTCTCAACATTACGACTAACAAGCAAGCATATTACAAATCTTCTATCAGTGCCAATTTTAACCAATTTTAACCAATTCATTTTCCCTTTCCACATTAACTAATAGAGTGCTAAAATATTTTGGGTTGTCAAAAAATTTGTTCACACATTTTTGTCTTATTACAATTTGTGGGAGAGTGAAAAAAGTGTAATAAGGCAAGTCCTTGCATGCTAAATGTTTTTACATCTAAGATAATATGAAGGACATCCAAAGAATATTAAGCCTTTAAATTGAGGTACTTGCACTTCAAAATAAAGCTCAAATATGAGCTTCCAACACTCTACCAATTAAATTAACCGCTTGGTTTCACTGAAACTTCGCAAACATGACCACCTAAGTTAACATGCACATATTTCCAAACTAGTTTGGTGTTCAAATGAATTGTTGGTCCATATGTAAAACAACTGTAATGCTGGAAACAAAAATGGTGGCCAGTCAGCAATGTTTAATTTTTTCTAAAAAATGTGACATGCATCATATTTACATCTCATCTGATTAATGTAAAAATGTGAAACACTAACATCCAAGAATTTTGGAGATACAGGTGGTAATGTATAAAAATATGAAAAAATTACAAGAAAAATGGCCACCATTCCGCCATCTTAAATTATTTTTTTTCTGCAACGACTGACAGGCCTGATTAATATTAAAAATTTGAAACACCAACATTCCACAATCTCAGAGATAACAGATGTTAACAGGACAGACAGACTGACAGACAGATGGACCAAGTGCAATCCAAAAAGTCCCCACAAGGTAACCACTGGGGACTAATAAAATGATACTAAAATGAAAGTGTCAATGACACTGTAGCTTAACTTGTGTGTTGTGTTTGTTGAAAAGGATAATGTTCAATGTTTATGAAAGGATTATGAAATAAGACAAGAATTGTGATAATTGAGAATATGTTCATTTCTGTTCCCTGTATGCTATGTTTTTGATAAAAATAATATGAGGTATACTCTGTACTAAACAGCTGAGGGTTGGGTTAATATGACCTCACAGTTAATGTATGTGGCCCTCACAGTTAATGTATATCAATGAAAGTTACCAAGTTACAGTGAAATTATTCTGAAACAAGTCATCCTATCAAGTTACATTGAAATCCCTTCCTAAATATGGCCTGTAGACTGTACTAAAGGTTTTCGGGCTTCGGGCCCCTGTAGACATCAGTTTCCCAATTGCATCCAAAGGGGACGTTCTCATCTCGACATTATATGAAGTCAACCTACCAAGTTACAATGAAATCCCTTCATAAATATGACCTGTCGACTGTGCTAAAGGTTTTTGGGCTTTGGGCTCGGGCAGCCATCATGGTTGAATGATTGCAACCAAAAGGGGACATTCTCATCTGGGCATCATCTGGAGTGATCCTACAAAATTACAAAGAAATCCCTTTATAAATATGACCTGTAGACTGTGCTCAAGGTTTTCGGGCTTCAGGCCCCAGAAGCCGTCACAGATGACCAATCACGACCAAAAGGGGATGTCATCATCTAGGCATTATAGGGAGTCAACCTAACAGGTTACAATGAAATCCTTCCATAAATATGACCTATAGACAATGCTAAAGGTTTTGGGCTCGGGCAGCCATCAAGGCTGAATGATCGCCACCAAAAGGGGATGTTCTCATTTAGACATTATTTGGAGTCATCCTACCAAGGTACAATGAAATCCCTTCGTAAATATCACCTGTAGACTGTGCTAAAGGTTTCCGGGATTCAGGCCCCTGTAGCCATCACAGTTGCCTAATAGTGTCCAAAAGGGGGTGTTCTCATCTAGACATTATATGAAGTCAACCTACCAAGTTACAATGAAATCCCTTCATAAATATGAACTGAAGACTGTGCTCAAGGTTTTCAGGCTTCGGGCACCTGTAGAAATCACAGTTGACCAATCACAACCAAAAGTGGATGTCATCATCTTGGCATTATATGGAGTCAACCTAACAGGTTACAATGAAATCCTTCGATAAATATGACCTTTTGCCTATGCTAAAGGTTTTTGGGCTCGGGCACCCATTAAGGCTGAATCATCGCATTCAAAATGGGACGTTCTCATCTAGACATTATTTGGAGTCATCCTACCAAGTTACAATGAAATCCCTTCATAAATTTAACCTGTAGACTGTGCTAAAGGTTTTCGGGCTTTGGGCCCCTGTAGCCATCACAGTTGCCCAATCACATCCAAAAGGGGACTTTCTCATCTAAACATTATATGAAGTCAACCCACCAAGTTACAATGAAATTCCTCAATAAATATGACCTGTAGACTGTGCTAAAGGTTTTCAGGTTTTGGGCTCGGGCAGTGTTCACGGTTGGCAGATCACGCCCAAATGGGGAAATTCTCATCTACACATCATAAGGAGTCATCCTACCAAGTTACAATGAAATCCCTCCATATTAAACATGACCTGCAGACTGTGCAAAAGGTTTTTGGGTTTCGGGCTTGGGCAGCCATCACGGTTGACAGATCATGCCCAAAAGGCATCCTACCAAGTTACAATGAAATCCCTTCATAAATGCGACCTGTAGACTGTGCTAATGGTTTTCGGGTTTTGGGCTCGGGCAGCCATACCGGTTGACCGATCGCGACCAAATGGGGACGTTCTCATCTAGACATGACCCCAAACCTGCATGTGAAATTTTGTGATGATCAGACAAGAACTGCTAAAGGAAAATGTGAACAGACTCATAGACTAACAGACTTCCGCACGCGTGATGGCAATATCAAGTTAAGCTAAAAACTGATCTGATAATTCTCCTTTTGCAAACAAAGCACGCTAAAGAGGGAATGGTAGCAGGGGAGTCTGACAGTTGCTTGCCACTCCTCAGTGGTTCTCTCCAGGTACTCTGGCTTCTTTCACCCATAAAACTATCTGACACAAGGTGATCCTGGCTGTCAAGAGAGGCGTTAAAACCAAAGTAGTTTGGCTATTTAATTTATTGATGTTACTCTCGAGTGCCTAATAATAGTACAGGGCAAAATAATAGTACAGGGTGGAAAATTTCCTGAAAATTAATAATAGTACAGGGTCGAATAATAGTATAGGGTGGAAAATTCCAAGATGTGAGCCAACCGCTATGCTCTGAACCGTTTTCAGACATCTGATGCTCTTGAAGTGGTGAAAGACTAAATTACTTTCGGTTATCATAATTTTCACATGGATTTGACTTGTTGCAATTTATGGGAGAGTGCCTGTAGGCACTCTCAAAATAAATAAATTGCACCAAGGCAAAACCTTATAGACTAATTAATTCTGTTTCAGTGATGGTATGAAGCATATCCACTGGGTAGTAGGTCTTAAAGTTATGGTAGAAAGTACTTCAAAATAAAGCCCAAATATATGCTTCCAGCTCTCTACCCATTAACATTTCCATTGCATCCTGTGTTTGCATGTACATGTACCTTACTAGTTTGTTTTGGTGAACTTCTTGAGATAAGCAGCCGCTCTGCACATTCAATTGCTGAAAATTAATAATCATACAGGGTCAAATAAGGATCATACAGGTGGGAATTTTGTTCGAAAAAGAATAATCATACCTGTATGATTATTAGGCACTCAAGAGTAAAGGTCACTTTTGGCATCTATATTATGACTGCATCATAGGTGTGAAAAAGTTTAGCCAATCGTTTACACCTATGCTGCCCACTTTAGAGGACATCCACCCCAGGCATTGTTTACCAGATACTAATTTATTCTGTACAAACAGCATTATAATAATCCTCAGGATATCCAAGAAACGGACTTTCATTTGGCTCTGTGCCATAACCCTTTGAACACTGGTGGTATCTTCCATGCCAGTTAAATGGCAGAAGTTTGAAGAGTCCATATCTATTATTTGGGGGTAGAGCAATTAATATTTTCAACGTGTAGCCTTCAAAATATTAATTGTTTTACCACACACGTTCACTTAGTAGCCATCTTACTTAATGAAATATGACATATCGTGTTCCTGGACCGGAAAATAGGCCTCTCGTGTTGAAGGAGTTAAACAAATTTCTAGATTCAGTATTGGGTCACAAATGCTTTCTCAATGAAGTACATACAACAACAAAAAATAGTCGTGAATTTGGTATAAAGAGGTGTTTTTTACTTATTTATTGGTGTTTAAGGTCACATATTTCTGCACATTGGCGAATCATGACCACAACATGGAGATAAAGTCAAGTTTAGTCAAACGTTTAAACAAATGTTACCCATTTTAAAGGACTTCAATCCCCAGGCATTGGTGACTGGGTCCTACTTTACCAGTAAAACACAGAAAACATGCACTGCATCACTTCCCAGTTTTCCCACAAGAGATATAGATGTGTGAATGCATAAGTCACTACTGATGTTTGCACTCCGGCATCGTCGCCACACTTCACCCTTTTAAAACATTTGTTTGTTTGTGAGAACCTTTCCCTAACTTCTAGCTCTAAGAAGCCTCCACAGACAAGGAACAGTATTTTAGTCTTATTCATGAATTGCTCCTGGATGTAGTCAGACAATATATTCATGATATAACATATATTAAAGATAAAAATGTTTCCTTTGAGCATTGTTACAGCTCAATTGAAAAGTCTAAGACAATTTCACAATTCTCCGAAGAGAATTACAGTTGTTTCTTCGCAATTTCCTTTGGCTGCATAAATCATTCAGTTACTTTCACCTTTCACATTCTAGAATTCGAAAGGATTGGCAGTAATGTGTCTGAATTGTCACAAAGATTTTCAGTATTAACACACACCATGTCGAAAAAATAAAAATTTCAAGATACAGATTTTACCCAAAACATAACATAAAAGATTTAATCAGTTCAATCTTGTTTGACAAGAGCTCAATGAGCTCTGTCAAAGCTTGATTTATTTATCTATTGGTGTTTAAGGTCACATACTTTTGCACAATGGCTAATCATGACCACAACATGGAGATAAAGTCAAGGCCAGTCAATCGTTTATACCCCATGTTGCCTATTTTCGAGGACTAGCATCCTAAGCATTAGTGACTGGATCCTATTTTACCAGTGAAACACAGCTTGTTTATGACAGTAAACAAGCACGGCTCCACTTCCCGGGTTCCCGTGGGGGTCCTGTTTTAAATTTTGTTTTTTGACATCAGTGTGCAGAGGGTTCAAGGACAACACAAATTTTGTTGCAACTGAATATCGATGGCCATTCTTCAAACTGATGCAAAGCCCATGAATACTGATTTCCCATACACACACTACAGTAAGAGATGAATACCTGGAATCTATTGAGAAAAAAACTTCAAGCCCATCTAAGCCCATTTATCCAACGCTTAAAATTCATATGAGAATCAGTGTTTCTTGCAAATGATTCATGCAACGAAAACAATCAAAATCAACTTTAACCCAAAAGTTCATTTGATTCTTGCTATAGATTCTGAAAGTACCCTTAACCCCCTAGCACTCTGGTACTGCAACAGAATTTTCCCAAGTCGCTGTGTTTTTCTCTTGTTTAACTATGAATTTAACCAATTATATCTTGTTTGACAGAGCTCACTACACTCTGTCAAACAAGGTATATTTTGGATTACCCAATGCAGACGATATCAAAATTTATTATTTTAAATCGCATTTTTTTTAAATATTTCAAAAAATTTCAACAAAACCATATCATGTGACCCCTCAGTGGAACGAGCACGATGAGCTCATTCTAAAGAGGGGTCACATGATATGGTTTTGTTGAAATTTTTTGAAAAATAATATTTTTTCAGCTGCTGAATTTGCATATTCGCGGGTGGATGCAGCCGATTCGTTGGGTAAAGGGTTAAATATCAACCTGCATTATGAGAAATATTTGCCATTTTGACCTCAGAGTGCAGAGTTAATGGTCTGGAGAATTCTACTTATTTTTGCTCTGTCATAATAAGGTAACACTTTGACTCAGCATTTGCGTTTAGGCTTGTCTTTACTACCTATACAGGCAGAAAACACTTCACTAGCAACCACTGCCAAGGATGTATAACTTCCATCCGACGACCAAGCACTGTATGTTGGAACATGTGTTCCAAGACAAGAAACTCACGAAAATCAAAACTAGGCCCTGAAGGGTTAACTCTAGTAAATATATAAATATTAGGTTTGTTTTTTTTTATAATGGAATATATACTGGTGGCAATCATAAGGATATAACAGTACTATCAATTTCTAAACTGATTCTACGATTCACGTTAATCGGGACAATTTCAAGGCCTGTTATTTAGGCACTAAGGAAAATAATAATAATGAAAGTGTCAGTGACACTGTAGCTTAACTTGACTGTGTGTAGTGATTGCTGAAAAGGATAATGTTCAAAGTTTATGAAAGGATTATGAAATAAGACAAGAATTGTGATAATAGAGAATAGGTTAATTTCTGTTCCGTACATGCTATGTTTTCAATAAGAATATACTTTGAGGTGTAGAGTGTACTAAAGAATTGAGACCTGGGTTGATGTGGCCCTCACAGTTGATGTATGTCAACTAAAGTTAGAAAGTTACAGTAAAATCATTCCAACACGAGTCATCCCACCAAGTTACAATGAAATCCCTTCATAAATATGACTCTTAGACTTTGCTAAAGGAATACATGTCACATGTCAGTCCAGCAGTCATGTTGACCGATCGTGACAAAAATAAGACAGTCTCATCTAGATATTATACTGAGTTATCCTATCAAGTTACAATGAAATCCCTTCATAAAAACAACCTGTAGACAGTGCTAATGGAATCTATGTCACGTGACCAGGCAGTGGTAACAGCTAACTGATCTTGACATAAATAGGGCAGCTAGACATCATACCGAGTTATCCTTCAAAGTTACAAAGAAATCGTTTCATAAATATGAACTGTAGACTGTGCTAAACAAATCTAGGTCACATGCTTGTGCGGCCATCACAGTTGACCAAACAAGGCCAAAATAGGACATTCTCATCTAGACATTGTACCGAGTCATCCTACCAATTTACAACGAAATCTCTTCATAAATGCAACTTGTACACTGTGCTAAAGGAATCTAGGTAATAGGTAATGTGCCCCTATGGCCATCATGGTTGACTGAATCCGACCAAAATACGACATTCTTAACTAGACATTATACAGAGTCATCCTTCCAAGTTATAATAAAATCCCTTCATAAATACAACCTGTAGACTGTGCAAAAGGTTTATCGGGTTTTGGGCCACCGCAGCTATCATGGTTGACCAATCGCGACAAAAAGGGGACTTTCTAACCTAGACATGACCTTGAACCTGCATATGAAATTTTGTGATGATCGGACAAGAACTATGGGGTGTAGGCTGTGGTAAGAAAATGTGAACAGACTCACTGACATCACAGACTTCTGCACACATGATGACAATAGCTTATCTTGACTTTGTCAAGTTAAGCTAATAAAATTAAAGCTTTGCTTTGGAACATGATTTCATTAAATTTAATTAAAGAGTGCTTGCATGCATTTTGAAGTCCATTATAACAAAAGTACTTTCCTTAACTTAATGTCCACTACCATGTTCAGTACATCCACTCAAATCTATACCTGTCAAATTAAGCAACCCTTTACCTGACAGTAATGATCATATTTGGCTTGCACTATTCACAAAAATATTCAATCCACTTATTCTTTCAATGTTTGCCTCCAAATCATAACCTATGAACCCTCATCAATCTTGCTTCAATAAAGGCTGATAAGCAATCGTTTTGGAAGACAAAAAATGAAAAAAATTGATTACTTCAGAAAAATGCTTGTAAGTGTCATGATCTGAGCATGTTGGGAATAGAGTTAAAGAAAAATTATCCAATCAGATTTTATTTTTCCATTATTGCAATAGAGTATCCCACAGACACAGACTCACACACATTGGAACATCAACATTAAGCTCTGCCAAACAAAATTGAATCGATTAACCCTTTACCGAATGCAGACGATGACAAAATTTATTATTTTAAATAACATTTTTTTTAAATTTTTAAAAAAATTTCAGCAAAACCATATCATGTGACCCCTCATTGGAACGACCTCGTTCCAATGAGGGGTCACATGATATAGTTTTGTTGAAATTTTTTGAAAAATGATATTTTTTCAGCTGCTGAATTTGCATGTTACATGAACGGATGTAGCCAATTCCTTGGGTAAAGGGTTAAATTCCTTCTTACATTATTTGGTAACATTTACTGCTTGAAATTTCAGTATTTTGACATATTTATTTATTTATTGGTGTTTAAGGTCACATACTTATGCACAATGGCTAACCGTGACCATGACAGTTTTATGAGTGGAGGAATCTGGAGTACCGGAGAAAACCACCGAGCATCGACAAGCAACTCTCAGCTCCTCAACATACTAACTCTTCTCAAGCTCTGCTCAAGCAGGGTTACAGTGGTTGAAGACGTGCACCATCGACATCCAGTATGCCTTAGTACATGGTGTCATCGTGCCCACCCCCCCCCCCCTCCCCCATGTAGGCAACCAGGATAGAGTGCCTTGCCCAAGGATGCAATGCGGGTCTTCCCGGACGGGGATCGAACTCGGAACAGTCTACCACTGAGCCACCGTGCTCCCCAGTATTTTGACATCAAAGTGCACAGCTTCAAATACACGATGTCAAATCTAAATATAATTATGCAACAGATTAATTCTTCAAAGATTTATAGAACCAAAATTTATTTATTTATTTGTCTTTAAGGTCACATATTTCTGCACAATGGCTAATCATGAGAGAAACATGGAGATTAATTCAAGTTTAGTCAATCGTTTATATCCATGTTACCCATTTTAGAGGAATATTTTCTCTGGTTTCTAAGGTAAAGGGTTAGCAAAGTTTTATACTAAAATCAAAGCTACAACAGAAAAAGTTAACGATGAAAAAAATATTTACCATCGTATATTATGAAGGCAATGTTTGTATAAAGCATTAAATATTCTTCACATGCCACAGAGACTTTAGTTTATACTGGCGATGGCTTCTGACCATAGTTTACACTTTCAACAACTTTTGCTTCCAATAATCAAATCACTACACAACTGAATGAAACTGCATAAGATGTTTTAATGGAACAGACATGGAAAAATACAGAAAAAACTCTTTCTGAATAATGAATAACTGAAGAACTACAGGAAGTATACATCAATTGAAACAAATTGCTATGGAGAGCTTAAACATGCATCAATTTAACAAAATTGCTTTCAAGAGGTTTAGGTTCAATTAATTCAGTTGAAAAATCTATTTACCACAAAGTTTCCTTTGTCTGTATGTCCTTGTATTCCTATTAGCGTTCCAACTCAGAAGAGTCAAGTTCTATCACTGCCAGCAGAATTCTCAGAAAGAACGAACCTTTTTTTTTCATTTGTGAGAGGTGTACAATTGAATGCAACAATCCAGATTGTTAAAACTATTGACAGCCCTTTACTTAAAGAAGCAGCCACATACATCCATGTAATTTTCAAATTAAGTAGTTCAATAAAATTATATTTTTCAAAAAATTTCAACAAAAGCATATCATATGGATCAAGCTTATCCAGCTTGTTCCAGTGAGGGGTCACATAATATGGTTTTATGGTTTTGTTGAAGTTGTTTGAAAAATTTGAAAAACAGTAATTAAAATAAAATATATTGATATCATTTGTGTTAGGTAAAGGGTTAAAGTTAAAGCAAAATTAGTATGTTTTGCATGGCTGGCTAAAGGTTGTCATATATTGTTAATCCTTTGCATAAAGCAATGGTATATCCAGAAATGCATGCTACCCACAAAAAAAACACCTTTCACATTTTAATCTTTTGTTGAATAATTGTCCCCATAATAGAACTTTTTAGCCCATCATTGGAATTAGCTTGTCAAACTTCCAACAATTAGGGGTCATATGCTGTGCCATACTGCTGTGATAAAAAATTTAACAAAATTTGTTACTCAAGAAAATTTTCTCTTCTACGACTGAAGGTAAATGTTCAATACTGTTACAGCTGAATGTGATGCATGTCATTATAATTAAAGTTATAAAGTTATAATTAACTAGAGGTACAGTGAGCAAGCTCACAAAGTGATACACCCCGCGCCTGTCAGAACGGAATTATATTGCTTCATGCACATCTTCATATGGAGTTCTTCCATTGTGTAAAGTTTCATGAAAATTCTTCAAACGGTTTAGGAGGAGTTACACTTATAAGGATGGACGTTCTTACATGTTCTTACTTGTGGGATTTTTCCAATGTTAAACCCTAACCCCACAAGGTCAAAAAATTAAACCCCAGTGCAAAAAATAACCCCACAAGTGGCCACTGTACTAACCCAACCCCACAACTACCACTGACCCTAAATTGTAAACCCCACAATGTATCTCTGCTAAGCCTGGACAGATGGACAGACGGACCGACGGACCGGCGGACGGGCAGGGTGATTCCTATATACCTCCCCAAACTTGGTTTGCGGGGGGTAGAACTAGAGGTTCAACCCATTCCAGGACAGGTAGCCCCACCCATGTGACATAAAATTTCTAGTTGCACTGCCCATCATGGGAGATAATCTATTCCTTGCTGGATGTGGACATGGATAGAATCACACACTCTCCATTTACATAATAGATTACTCTTATTCTCCATTTGGAATGCCGACATAATTTATTTATTTATTTATTTATTTATTTATTTATTTATTTATTAGTGTTTAAGGCCACATATTTCTGCTCAATGGCTAATCTTGACCACAACATCAAGTCCAGCCAATGATTTATAAACCCATGTTGCCCATTTTAGAAGACTTTCACTCCAGACATTGGTGTAGGGTCCTATTTTACCAGTGAAAGAGAGCTTGTTTACCACCATAAATAAGCACTACTTCACTTCCTGTGATGAATCTAATCTGAGCATTGCTATTGAACAATTTATTTATTTACAGTGTTTAAGGCCACTTTCAGCCTCCATGGCTAAATCATGACCACACCACTGGTAAGAAGTTAAGTTTTATATATAATAGCCAATCATTTATATCTTTCATGCCCACTTTGAAGACTTCCAGCCCAGGTGTTGGTTACCGGGTCCCATTATACTAAAAAAAAGTAGAACTGGTTTATCAAAGTAAACAAGTACTACCCCAATTCCCAGGGTTCCCTCAGGGAAACAGAACAGACAAAAATAAAAAGCACTATTCACTATTTGCCTCAAAATATAGCTTATTGCCCCTCATTCAAATTCAATAAGAGGGTCATAAGTTTTGTTTTGGTGGTAAAAAATGAAGTTTATAGTAATTATCTCTCTGCACACAGAGGTCAAAACATGATACATTTGAAGAGCAGCTCTTTCCAATGATGCATCTAGGAATTTATCTAATTCAATCTTGTTTGACAGAGCTCAGTGAGCTCTGTCAAACAAGATTGAACTACTTAAGTTTCCAGTTGCAATATGGGAAAAATTGTAAGCTTGAATATATTATATTTTGACATCAGTATGTAAAGGGTTAAAGAATTTTTTCTGCAGGTGTCCTCCCCTAGACAAGTTTACCAAAGGGATTAACTTTTAATGTAAAATGCCGATTCTTTTATACTACAGAAAATGGAAAGAATGCTTTCAGATAAAAACAATAAAAAGTATAGTGCGTCAGCGTGATTTTTTAATGCCATTCTCAGCCTTTAACCCTTTTGTGATGCACCAGTGCACCGATAATGAAGTAACACTATTCACTTGCAGGCATGCGGCATGCCGATGATACAATGCTTGTTCCATGTACTTTCAGTCTACAGTGTGTAATCTCTAACTGCCCACACACGATTGAGAAGGCAGTGTTATGCTTGACTAGTTCTCGAGAATATTTATCAGTCAACATGCTGGTATAGTGGGCTATTTTTGGCACAGCATTGATTGGCACCAAACAATAATGAAAGTGTCAAGGACACTTTAGTTTAACTTGTCTACGTGTTATGTTTGATGAAAAGGATAATGTTCAATGTTTATGAAAGGATTATGAAATAAGACAAGAATTGTGATAATTGGGAATATGTTAATTTCTGTTTCCCTGTATGATATGTTTTCAATAAAAATAATATGAGGTGTTGACTGTACTAAAGAACTGAGGGGTGAGTTAATGTGACCCTCACAGTTAATGTATGTGGCCCTCACAGCTAATGTATGTGGCCCTCACAGTTAATGTATATCAACGAAAGTTACAATTTACAGTGAAATTATTCCAAAACGAGTCATCCTATCAAGTTACAATGAAATCCCTTCATAAATACGGCCTGTAGACTGTGCTAAAGGCTTTTGGGCTTCGGGTCTGGGTAGCCATAACGGTTGACCGATCGCAATAAAAAGGGGAAGTCCTCATCTAGACATTATACTGAGTCATCCTACCAAGTTACAATGAAATCCCTTCATAAATATGACCTGTAGTCTGTGCTGAAGCTTTTCGGGTTTAGGGCTTGAGGCCCACCATGGTTGATGATCACGACCAAAAGGGGACGTTCTCATCTAGGCATTATCTGGAGCCATCCTACCAAGTTACAATGAAATCCCTTCATATATATGACCTGTAGACTGTACTAAAGGTTTTCAGGCTTCGAGCCCCTGTAGCCATCACAGTTGACCAATCACGATCAAAAGGGGACGTTATCATCTAGACATTATATGGAATCAACCTACCAAGTTACAATGAAATCTGTCCATAAATATGACTTGTAGACTAGGCTAAAGGTTTTCAGGTTTTGGGCTCGGGCAGCTGTCACAGCTGAATGATCGCTACCAAAAGGGGATGTTCTCATCTAGACATTAACTGGAGTCATCCTACCAAGTTACAATGAAATCCTTTCATAAATATGACCTATACACTGTGCTAAAGGTTTTCGGACCCCTGTAACCATCACAGTTGACCAATCGCGACCAAAAGAGGGTGTTCTCATCTAGACATTATATGGAGTCAACCTACCAAGTTACAATGAAATCCCTCCATAAATACGCCCTGAAGACGGTGTTAAAGGTTTTGGACTCGGGTAGTCGTCACGGTTGACAGATCGCGACCAAATGGGGAAGTTCTCATCTAGACATCATACAGAGTCATCCTACCAAGTTTCAATGAAATCCCTCCATTTTAAATATAACCTGTAGACTGTGCTAAAAGTTTTTGGGTTTCGGGCTTGGGCAGCCATCACGGTTGACAGATCATGATCAAAAGGGGGCGTTCTCATCTAGACATTATACAGAGGCATCCTACCAAGTTACAATGAAATCCCTTCATAAATATGACCTGTAGACTGCATGTGCTAATAGTCTTTGGGTTTGAGGCTCAGGCAGCCATCACGGTTAATCGATAGCAACCAAAAGGAGACATTCTCATCTAGACATGACCTCAAACCTGCATATGAAATTTTGTGATAATTGGACAAAAACTACAGGGTATAGCCTGTGCTAAAGGAATATGTGAACAGACTCACAGACTTCCGCATGGCAATAGCTAATCTTGACTTTGTCAAGTTAAGTTAAACATGACCACTGCTAGAAATTGTACTTGGAGAACTGGAGATGTTTCTAGAGTTTTGGATGCAATTATGTATGATTCTGATAGTGAAGGTGGAGAAATGAATAGTAATGAATCTGATACTGACTATGATGATAGGGAAGGCCGATTCGAATGTCAGCTCCTGGTATTATCGATGCAAGCTAAACTTTGGGAAGACAGTACCCTTTGTGCATCCAGTGGGGTATAACAAGATCCTTATGCTCTTTGAGAGACCAAAAGCAGAAAATCAGTAATAGAACAAGAGGCCCCAGGGGGCCTGAGGGCACTCACCTGACATGGTAGTCTAAATATCAAACCAGGGACTTGACTTGAATAAGCTGCATATGCCCCTCCTAAGAAAAACATATACCAACTAGATGAAGTGAATGTGCCCACACAATACATAGGATTTTCATTCTATTTTCAGTTCCTGCACTTTTACGTCCCAAAATTGAGATAAACGCATAAAAAACAGATTTTTTTTTTATTTCTGTTCGGAAATTTTCGAAGTCCCAAACAAAATATTTTCAGCCTAAAATTTTTTTTTCTTCTTAAAATTGTCCAAAACTCATAAAAAAAACCAAAAAACTAATTTTCAGATTTCAGTCCCACCCGGCCCCCAAATTTTCAGTGTAAAAATCTTAAAATCAACCGAAATGTATAAAAAAAAACAAAAAAAATTTCCGGATTTTGGTCCAAAATTTCTAAGTCCGGAACGGGACCCCAAATTTTCAGCCTAAATATAAACCCAGGGACTTGGCTTGAACAAACTTGAATCTCACTCCCCTAAGGATGCTGCATACCAAATATCAAACGTTTCTTACTGGTAGATCTGAAGAAGAAGATTTTGAAAGAAAAGTCCTCATATTCACTAAGTTAAAGTTCGGCCCAAATGTGAACACAGGATCTCGATTAGTACAAACTTGAATCTGACCTCCCTGAAGATGTTGTATACCAAATATGAAATGATTCTGACTGGTTGATCTGAAGAAGAAGATTTTGAAAGAATAATCCTCATTTTGCACTAAGTTAAAATTTGGGCTCCCATAGGGAGCCTAAATTTGAACCCAGGGACTCAATTTGAACAAACTTGAATCTGACCCCCCTAGAGATGATGTATACAAAATAGGAAAGAATTCTGCCTGGTGGATCTGAAGAAGAAGATTTTTTTGAATTTTGGAAAGAAATTCATGGGTGCTATCAGAGTTATGCCCTTGTGGTGCCCCCTGTGGGTGCGGCAAGTTTATTTGTACAAGTTTGAATTGACCTATGATAGGGAACATGCACACCAAATTTGGTTCAATTTGATCCAGTATTTGTGAGGAGAAGTCGATAGTGTAAAGTTCACGACGGACGGCGACGGACGGCGACGGACGGCAAGTGATAAGTTAAACTCCCTTCGGTAAGCTAAAAACTGGTCATAGAACGGACCAGGAAGTAGCATACCGATATCAGGTTGAGTGCCCACCAGGAGGGCAATAATGTGATACGGGCCCAGAGAGCTAACAACTAACCACAACACAGCAAATGCAAACTGTAGTCCATGGACAGGTGCCCCTCCCTCCCCCCGCCCTCTTTGTGGTAGAGTTGGTTGTTGTTTTGGGTTGTTTTTTTGCGTTTGTCTGTTGTGTGGTCCTGGTTTTGTGTTGGTGCTACATATTTATGTTTGCGTCAGAAACAAACTTGTGGACCCGGAGTGAGACCCTAGACATTAGGAGGACAGACGGCGACGGGCACTGAGCACAGCTCCCCGTAGACTAAAATAGAAGCACCTATTACCCACATGGGATAGGTGTACCCCATCCCCGGCAAACAAACCCTGGGGCGATGGGTTGAAATGGCAGTGCTTCCAAAACATCAAGTAGTCCGGTTGGATACAGAGGTTCTCCAGTCATACAGAGGTTCTCCAGTCGGACGTTGAATTCCCAAAAATTTGAATTATACTCATCATTCCACCAGAATTCCAAACACAAAACAACTAGCTTGATCGACCCCGTACGATGAGTGGAGGAGAGTTGCAAATTCAAAAGGCCGGAAAGCCACACCGACTGGGTCAGCCGAAATGGAGGAAAGATCATTGCCACCGGGCTGTATAATGACCGCATCAGGGTGGAAAAAACCCAAAACTCCCAGCCCCTCATCGTACGCTGTCAATCGTTAAACCCCCAAGATCTAAATAGCAGATGTCGCAATCTGGACAGCCCAGATCTTTCCGACAATTGACATGGTGGCGGTCCATAAAATCACACAAATGCCTGACAGAACTCTGACACAAAAGTAAAATTGTGTAGGGGGTACAAGGAGACATCGTAAATAAAAAATATAAACAAACGATACAGAGCTTACCGTGGTGGAACCAATCCAAGAGGAATCCATGTGCGTGAAACACAAAGAAAGCCCAACTCAAAATGAAAGTGTCAATGACACTGTAGCTCAACTTGACAAACTTGAACTTGGTAAGTTATAAATGAAATGGCAAAATTGAAGATCATTGGGACCAATGTCAGTTTTTTTGCCAGTGGCAACATTTTTGGACAGAAACCGAAGAAAATCGATAGCTCCCATCTAGAGGCCTCCCCAAACAAGCATGCCAGGTTTCAAAGCAATCCGATCATAAATGTGCCCTGTAGGGTGTACAAAAGGGAAATATTGTGGTCTGATTAGACTAAATTCTAAGAACGTTGGCCGTGGCAACATTTTTTGACGGAAATGGAAGAAAATCGATAGCTCCCATCTAGAGGTCACCGTAAATAAGCATACCAGATTTCAAAGCAATCTAATCATAAATGAGCCCTGTAGGGTGAGCCAAAGGGAAATATTGTGGTCTGACTAAACTAAGTTCTAAGAATGTTGGCTGCAGCAACATTTTTTGATGGAAATTGAAGAAAATCGATAGCTCCCATCTAGAGGTCACCCCAAACAAGCATGAAAGGTTTCAAAGCAATCCGATCATAAATGTGCCCTGTAGGGTGTGCCAAAGGGAAATATCGAGTCTTCTGACTAAACCAAGTTCTAAGAACGTTGGCCGCGGCAACATTTTTGGCCGGAAATTGAAGAAAATCGATAGCTCCCATCTAGAGGTCACCCTAAATAAGCATACCAGGTTTCAAAGCAATCAAATCATAAATGTGCCCTGTAGGGTGTGCCAAAGGGAAATATTGTGGTTTGACTAAACTAAGTTCTAAGAACATTGGCCGCGGCAACATTTTTTGACAGAAATTGAAGAAAATCGATAGCTCCCATCTAGAGGTCACCCCAAACAAGCATGCCAGGTTTCAAAGCAATCCGATCATAAATGTACCCTGTAGGGTGTGCCAAAGGGAAATATTGAGTCTTCTGACTAAACTAAGTTCTAAGAACGTTGGCCGCGGCAACATTTTTTGACAGAAATTGAAGAAAATCGATAGCTCCCATCTAGAGGTCTCCCCAAACAAGCATACCAGGTTTCAAAGCAATCTGATCGTAAATGTACCCTGTAGGGTGTGCCAAAGGGTAATATTGAGGTCTGACTAAACTAAGTTCTACGAACGTTGGCCGGGGCAACATTTTTTGCCGGAAATTGAAGAAAATCGATAGCTCCCATCTAGAGGTCACCCTAAATAAGCGTATCAGGTTTCAAAGCAAGCAAATCATAAATGTGCCCTGTAGGGTGTGCCAAAGGGAAATATTGTGGTTTGACTAAACTAAGTTCTAAGAACGTTGGCCGCGGCAACATTTTTTGACGGAAATTGAAGAAAATCGATAGCTCCCATCTAGAGGTCACCCCAAACAAGCATAAGAAGTTTCAAAGAAATCTGATCATAAATGCGACCTGTGAGGTGTGCCAAAGGAAATTGTGGACGTACGTACTAACGTACGTACGTACGTACGTACGCCGACGGACGAGAAGTGATGGCAATAGCTCAGCTTGACTTTGTCAAGTTGAGCTAAAAAAAGGCAACTTGTCCCTTCCACAGAAAGCTGGAGAATGCTGCCAGTGTTGCAATATTCAGTCGGGTTCAAGAATTGGCCAAGGGGCATTCAGAACTCAATCGGCAGAAAACAAAGGGAGTATAGTTTGTTCAAGTTTTGTGGACATGCCAAAATTTGGTAAGGGAACTGCCTGGAAGTAAACACTTGCCAAAGGTTTTTGAAGTACATTTTTTGTTCATCAGATGCCAAAAATTTAAATATTCAAAAGAGGAATTTTCTGTGACTGGATTTCTGGCCCATCTGTAACTCACTGTTGAACTTGCTTATCTTCTTTACCTCTGACTGAACTTTGTGTATCTTCCATAATGACATTTATGCTCCTGACATAAATGTAGATATAAATGGTTTAAAACATGTTATGTTATTTTCTTGAAAAATCCCATTTTTTCCACAAAAAGTGTCAGACTGGGTGTAAGGCTGGTGTAGCCACAAAAGGGTTAAAAAATAGAAATTGCATAATCTAAAGAAGTTTTGTCAAATAATTTTGCATAACCTATTTTTGTTGGCACAACCCTTTTTCCAATTCTCTATGGAACTGTTCTATGATGTATCTAGAGTTTCCATGAAATGCTCGTGTTCTAGATAAAAGTGTACAACTCTTTGATTTCTGACCTGACCAAATGATATTAATTCAAAGCATATTATTATTTATTTGCACTGCTACCCTGTCACACCAAGACAATTTTAGATATTAAATAATATTTGATATAGACCTATGTTAGTTTCCTATAACTATCCTGAGTCCCAAAGCAAATATTTTCATTATCTTGGAAGCATGTTTGACTAAATAAATTCATAGGCTTCAAGTAAAGCTACATTAAACTTTGCATCTGCACTTTTTAAAAAAATTTTATTCCAAATAAATGCTGTGGATACACCAACTTTGGAGGCTTATAATCCTTGTTCAACGTTTGACAACACAAACTTATGTTCTGTTGCAGTAATTGCTGGTAAGAATTGGTTAAAGTTTAAAACTTTTTGACCCAATATGCCCCATATGCCCTTCAAATATATGTGCAAGGGCAGATGATCTCAGTGGACATTTTGAACAATGACATTCAAGGATTTAAAACTTGGGGAAACCTCTACCTCGTGATTTCCTATATTTTATGAATTATTTCAATGTGATTGGTGCTTTTTATGAACATTCTGATGTCATGATGGCATGCTTCAGTAAACATGGTTGTGTCAATTGAGATGTGTTATACAGTTTACTGATTTAACCCTTTATCCAAGGCAGACGATATCAAAATTTATTATTTTAAATATTATTTTTTTTAATTTTTCAAAAAATTTCAACAAAACCATATCATGTGACCCCTCGTTGGAACGAGCTCGACGAGCTCGTTCCAACGAGGGGTCACATGATATGGTTTTGTTGAAATTTTTTTAAATATAATATTTTTTCAACTGCTGAATTTGCACATTACGCGGGCGGATGCGGGCGATTCGTTGGGTAAAGGGTTAATATTCAAAGGGCAAGTGGGAAATCATTTAAATATATTACTCAACTGATAACACTATTTATTTATTTATATATTGGTGTTTAAGGTCACAGACTTATGCACAATGGCTAATCGTGACCGTGACAGTTTTACGGGTGGAGGAAGCTGGAGTACCCGGAGAGAACCACCGAGCAACGACGAGCAGCTGTCAGCTCTCCAACATCGTAACTCTGAACTCTGCACCGCAGCACAGGCAGGGTTAGATTGGTTGAAGATATGCGCACCATCGACGTGCAGTACGCCTCAGTACACAGCGGCATGTAGGCAATTGGGGTGAAGTGTCTTGCCCAAGGACACAACGGGGTTGCCGCAGGTGGGCTTTCAGCCTGCACCTCTACCAACTGAGCCACCGTGCCCCCAACTGATAACACTAACTGAGAAGATATATGTTTACTACTCTTTTACAGCCCATTCTGAATGTTTGCGCCAACAGTTTTATGCTGTTGCAAAACAATTTGATGTCAGCTTTCATCTCACATTGCCAAATTTGGATATTAATTGCAAGTGCTGCTGCATGTCTAATTTGCATTGAGGATGAGTCTAATTGGTCAGTCAATTCTGGGAATTCCAGCTCATGAGTTATATACTGAGATGGAAGAGATGTAATTCCCTATATCAATAGTCTCCGATCAATTTTTAACTGGTTATACCACAGAGAAAATGATACTGACACTGTAGATCAACTTGTCCATGAAGGGACTGAACTAAATAGAAAGCTCAAGTAATGCCAATTCATTCAATCAACTTTCTACAGAAAAGACATCACACCAAAGCTACATATGAAATCTGAAAAAGATTGGGTGAGGGATGCAACCTGCAGGGTGTACTAATGGAACTGTTGACAATATATATGCCAAATCAAACATGGCCACTGGCGGCCACGTTTTTCCAACAAAATTCAGAAAAATTTGATAGAGCCCATGTAGACATCACACCAAAGCTACATATGAAATTTGAAAAAGATCGGGTTAGAGATGTGGCCAGCAGGGTGTGCTAATGGAATTATTGACAATTCATATGCCAAATCCAAGATGGCTACTGCAGACCATGTTTTTCAATGAAATTCAAAAAAATTGATAGCTCCCATCTAGATATCAAACCAAAGCTATATAAGCAAACTGTAAAAAGATTGGGTGAAAAATGTAGTCTGTAGGGTGTGCTAATGGAATTGTAGACAATTTATGTGCCAAATCCAAGATGGCTGCTGGCAGCCATGTTTTTCAATGAAATTCAGAAAAATTTGATAGCTCCCATCCAGACCTCACAACAAAGCTACATATGAAATTTGAAAAAGATGGGCGAGAGACACGACCTGTAGGGTGTGCCAATGGAATTGACAATTTATATTTCAAATCTAACATGGCTGTTGGATAGATCGCAACACATCCCAATAGCTCATACTAGACATTGTCAAGTTGAGCTAAAAATGAATGTTCATCTACTTTTTAGAGGCCTGATTCTGATGACTAATTGCAAGAGGCATAAAAAAAACTTGTGTGTTAAATTATTAATTCTACTGGTGCAATAACAAATTTTTTTAAAACACCATAGATTTATTCTATACTAGCGAATATACCCGGCAATGGTTGGGTATAAAAACATGATGTCCTAACATGACATCGCACTCAAAATTAACCGTGCTCAAGTTACTTCTGATAAAAAAAATTGCCTCGGGCTGCCAAATGTCAGGTTGATAGGTCTGAAAATAAAAGCATGTATAAATATCAAATGGATAGACAAAGATATAAAGTTCAAAAAGAGATGCATATTCACACTTACAGTATAGGT
The DNA here is from genome assembly GCA_031216915.1 of Pictodentalium vernedei. Classification (NCBI taxonomy): domain Eukaryota; kingdom Metazoa; phylum Mollusca; class Scaphopoda; order Dentaliida; family Dentaliidae; genus Pictodentalium; species Pictodentalium vernedei. The sequence goes on from CM062296.1 coordinate 719,384,874, forward strand.
ATTACTTAACTTAGGACCATTTTGAGACAGTAATGTTCCATGTATGCTATGTTTTCAATAAAAATAATTTGAGGTGTAGACTGTGCTAAAGAACTGAGGGGTGGGTTAATGTGGCCCTCACAGTTAATGTATGTCAACCAAAGTTACCTAGTTAGAGTGAAATATTCCCAAACGAGTCATCCTATCAAGTTACAATGAAATCCCTTCATAAATACAACCTGCAGATTGTGTTAAAGGTTTTCGGGCTTCGGGCCTGTGTAGCCATCATGGTTGACCCATCGCAACCAAAAGTCCTCATGTAGATATTATACTGAGTCATCCTACAAAGTTACGATGAAATCCCTTCTTAAATACGACATGTAGTCTGTGCTATAGGTTTTGGGGTTTTGGGCTCAGGCAGCCATCATGGTTGAACGATCACGACCAAAAGGGGACGTTCTCATCTAGACATTATCTGGAGTCACCCAACCAAATTACAATGAAATCCCTTCATAAATATGACCTGTAGACTGTGCTAAATGTTTTCGGGCTTCAGGCCCCTGTAGCCGTCACAGTTGACCAATTGCGACCAAAAGGGGACGTTCTCATCTAGACATTATACGGAGTCAACCTACCAAGTTACAATGAAATCCCTCTATAAATACAAGCTGCAGACTGCTAAAAGTTTTCGGGTTTTGGGCTCGGGCAGCCATCATGGCTGACAGATTGCAACCAAATGGGGAAGTTCTCATCTAAGATGACATCACACTTAGTCATCCTACCAAGTAACAATGAAATCCCTCCACATTAAATATGACCTGTAGACTGTACTAAAAGTTTTTGGGTTTCGGGCTTGGGCAGCCGTCACGGCTGACAGATCATGACCAAAAGGGGACGTTCTCATCTAGACATCATACAGAGTCATCCTACCTTGTTACAATGAAATCCCTTCATAAATACGACCTGTACACTGTGCTAAAGGTTTTCGGGTTTTGGGCTCGGGCAGCCATCAAGGCTGGCCGATCGAGACAAAGAGGGGACATTCTCATCTAGACATGACCTCAAACCTGCATATGAAATTTTGTGATGATCAGACAAGAACTACGGGGGTTTAGCCTGTGTTAAAGGAAAATGTGAATAGACTTGCAGACTCACAGACCAACAGACATCTGCATGCATGATGGCAATAGCTTATCTTGACTTTGTCAAATTAAGCTAAAAATAACAATGATTTGAGTCAGCATTCACTAGTTATTGGACGGAAACCAAATTCAATATGGCTACCATGGTGGCCATACTAAATTGGCTAGCTGGACCAAAATCAAAGGAAGCATTGTCTAGTCATCTACAAGTTACCCCTAAAATTATGATGTGATCAAATAGCTGGTTCTTCAGTTATTTGATGGAAACCAAAAGTTAATGGACGGACGCCGGTTGGACATTGTGAAAACATAATGACCTCAAGAGGTTCTCGGGGGCATAAAAATGGAAATAGCTCTCCTCAATTTGCCCACTAAAATCAGTCAATATGGTTCCCTTTAGGGAGATTTAAGAAGGGCTGTTGTGGCTCCCCCATGATTTTCAAATGATCAAGCTTGGTAGTCAGGCTGAGAAAAAAAAAATTTTTAAGGCGGAAAATTTTCAACCACAGTTGGCCCAATGCTTCTTCTTGTCTGACAATCTATATTTACTTGATTCAGGTGGATTTTAATGAAAGGGGGAATCCAAATGGACTTATTCTTAATTACTGAATAATGAACACTAAATAATATATCTGTGTTTCATTTGCCTGTCAATGAGTGGAACAATTTTATTTCAGAAGACTATTGAATACTGCAAAGTGATAATTCTCAAGCATTTAATTCCAGTTTTCATACTGATTAAATTGAATATACAGAATTATCTTGTGGCATGCAACACTCTAACCTTTTTTACACAAAATCTGATTTTAGTTTTTCCATTAAGAAGGCATTTCTGTAATCTAATACAAGTATGAAGCTATTCCAGACACATAGTCATTATTGCTAATAGCTTTATACTGTAACCGATCACAAAATCTGTAACATAACTGACAAAAGGCCAGTGGAGAAAGAAAATTAACGGATTCAATCGTAAAAGCCAATATCTGAACTTCACCTAATGCAGTGCTGCAAGCTCACTCTTAGACAAGAGAAAAGCTGGGTGCACTATTCATATTTTACTATTCATATTTTTGGCTTTTGGGTGATTTACTTGGAATCAGTACGGTATTGATATATTATGCCCCCCTATTATAATATCAGAATGATATATCCTTGGTTAATAATTATCAACAAGTAATATTTTCTAAAATTATTTTTAATTGGGATCAGTAGACTATGGCTTGTGTGATCACTTATTAGCACCGAGTGACCTTGAATGTATTATCAATATGTTTGCAAATACTGTTATACAGGATCTATTTTTTGCTCACAATTGTTTATTTGGGTCACACTTGTTTGTGTGAAATTAGATAGAATCATCTAGAAACTTAATCCATCCTCATCCATTACTTTTCAAAATCATGCTTAAAAAAAATATAAAATGTTGGTAATGTTGCGGGAACATATGCAAAGTTTCATCTAACTGGTTGAAAGAAAAGAGGTTGGAAAAAATTTGCAGAAAATAAATTCCAAACACCCCCCTACCCTCACACACACCCAATCCCCCCCCCCCCCCCTCCATAAACATACCATAAATTCAAGTCAGAAAAATGAGGGGGCACCCTCAAATTTGAAAATATTTTTTTTGAATTCCTGCCCTCAGTACAAGTACAGTACCTTCAGTTCTGAAATCCCCCCTCCCCCCACTAGCTTGGTCCCCCAGGATTTCAGACCATGGCTCCACCACTGGAAAGTAAGATTAGTTGCTTTGTCAAGATACAGAAATGTATAAAAAAAAAAAGCTACATTTTGGCAAAAATCAATATTTCCTTATTTTTGGAGGAGTCAATAAGCTTTTACCATTTTTTTAGGGGATAATATGCAATTGTTGTGCTTATTTTGGTAATTAGACAACACTGCAAGAAACACCAAAATCTGCCCCGTTTTTTATGATTACCTCTTCAAATGCCAGTGAAATAAAAGAAATACAACACAAATCATATTTCTTGTGATTTTGTTAACTTTTATTAAATTAAGTCGTGGAATACAAAACACTTTTGTTGGTTACTTACTCCAATATTTTCACCAATATCTGTCCTAATTTCGACTGTAGAGGTTCGTTTTTTACCTACTGGTAATTATTTTTTTCAATGTTTTCAGTTATTCTTTCACATATCTGAATTATCTGCAGCCCAGGAAAATTTATGGCAATTTGTTTGAAATACTTTTTCTATCTTCCAAGTTCCTCTCAGTTTATTTATAGAAGTTAGTACAGGAAACTGAAAACTTGAGACTCAAGTTTGCAAAGCAAAATATGGGGTCTCAAAATCATGAGAATTTGTCTCCTGATCGTGAGGTCGTGAGATGGCATCAAAAATCGTGAGCCTCCCGCCAAAATCATGAAACTTAACATGTCTGATCTAGAAACTTAATGAGGTGACTTTATTCAGCCAATCATGATTGATAGAACAAAAGAACACTGGGGAAATTTCTCACTCTGGAACTTTCTATCCGAAGACTATATAAATAACATCACTCAACAGAATTCATTCACTCATTCATCTCACAAAGCATTAAGAGGTGACTTGTTTACACATTCAGTATTCACTGAACATTGGAGATTATTATCACAGGACAGTGCATTACTACAGATAGCAGCTGAGTTTAATAAAAATCCTACAGAATATTATTTGGTGATTTGAGCTTAATTTTTGTATAGGAAAGTGTTTCCAAAATTTGAAAAGAATTGCCAGGCCAATTCACTGAAGCAAATCGTCTCTTCGCCGACATATTTTACTGAAACTTCCTCATCACTTCTTGACATTTTCTTAGTTAGCGATTCCATATCAGTAGTTGAGACAGACTCCTCCGATCCCTTTTTCACTGATCTGACCCGGTATCATGTACCAATAATCCTAACGATCTATACTAAGATGGGTCACCTGCAAAACACAAAAGCATCCTACACCCAAGAAATTTGGCAGTATGATCAAGCAAATTATACTGAAATGCAAAATGACTTTAATAATTACGATTGGCTAAATATGATTGAAAATATGCCACTTGAAGGCATGTGTGATAAGTTAGAGTCTGTAATAAAAGAGTATTCCATAAAACATGTCCCTCATAACACTGTTACCATAAGACCATCAGAGGCCAAGTGGATACACAACGGTATTCGACTCCTAATTAGGCAGCGACGACGTCTCCACCTATCTGCAAAGACACATAATACGCCAGAAGCCTGGGCAGAATATCGCTTCAAACGAAATGCTGTAATTGCCGAAGTCCGCAAAGTGAAAAAAGCCTTTCTTAATAAAACTGAAAACACATTGACAAATACTTCAACAAGTTCACCTCTGTGGTGGAAAACAATGAATCGGCTGATCGACACGTCATCAAAAAACTGTATACCTGCCATCCAGCAGCATGGTAACGCTGTTCTGACGTCTAACACAGACAAGGCAGACCTGTTTAATGATTATTTTTGTTCAATCTCAAATATTGATGACAATGGTCACACTATTCCACATTCTGTATTTGACAACAATCGGCCAATACTTGACAATATCCATCTTTCAGTGGAGGAGGTCCTGACAGCATTGAATGAACTGAAATGTAACAAAGCAATGGGCTCCGATTGTGTCAGCCCATATATACTTAAAAATTGCAAAGACAGCCTAGCTGAGCCCTTGACCTTGATTTTTAATACGTTCCTACAAAACTCCTTTTTCCCAAATGAATGGAAACTTGCGAATGTCTCACCTGTTTCTAAAGGTGTTGATGATTCCAAAGTAAATAATTATTATCCCATTTCAGTATTCAGTTCTTTAAGTAAAACATTTGAAAAATGTGTTTTTAAGAAAATGTTTGATTTCTTGAAATCTAATGGCCTTCTATCGGAGTGTCAATCCGGTTTTACACTGAGAGACTCAACTGTGTACCAACTAACGGATATTTATGAAAATATTATCAGCGCCTTAGACGACAATAAAGATGTTAGACTACTCTTTTGCGATATTAGTAAAGCATTTGACAAAGTCTGGCACAAAGGTTTACTTCATAAATTAGAAAAAATCGGAATCGGAGTAACAGGTCATTTACTGGCGTGGTTTAAAGATTATCTCAGCGACAGGAAACAACGAGTTGTCATAGGTTCCTGCGCCTCACAATGGACAACTGCATCAAGTGGAGTTCCACAAGGGTCAATTCTTGGTCCCCTTTTATTCTTAATATATATTAATGACATAGTAGACGATATAATATCTGACATTAGACTGTTTGCCGACGATACCACGCTATTTATTGTAATTGAGAACCCCGAACACTCTGCCCAAATACTCTCAAACGACATCTCCAAAATCGAATCATGGTCCCAGTAATGGATTGTACAATTTAATCCATCTAAAACGGAAACAATGACAATTACAAGGAAAAGAAACCCCCAGATACAGCCAGAACTTAAAATGTTTAATCAATGCATTCAAGAAGTAGCAAACCACAAACACCTTGGATTAATATTTAATAATCGAGCGACATGGGAAGAACACGTTGACATGATAACCAATAAGGCATGGAAGCATATTAATATTCTTAAAAAGTATAAATATCAGTTGAATCGCTCCACTTTACAAACAATCTACTTTTCCTTCATCCGCCCCCTTTTAGAATATGGCTGTCAAGTGTGGGACAAATGTACGGTTGAAGAATCCCAAAGACTAGAAAAAATTCAATTGGAAGCAGCGAGAATAATTACAGGTGCAACGAAAAGTATATCTAGGATCCAACTCGAAATAGAAACTGGCTGGGAATCTTTGGAAGCAAGGCGTAAAAAGCATAAACCTATCCAGTTTCACAAAATGGTTCAAAAACAAACCCCAGCATACCTTTACAATTATATCCCACCACAAGTATCACAAACACAAGACTACAACCTAAGGAATTCTCGTGACTTGTCGTTACCTAACCGAAGATCAACCCAAGGTCAGCGTGCATATCTGTATTCATCTGTAAAGTTATGGAATGACCTGCCTGTAGATATTCGAAACTGTACAACAACTGTTGCCTTCAAGCGCGTACTGAATAATAATCTTCGAAAAACCCCTAAACATTTTAATCAAAGCTACAACTGCAAGGGCCAAATTATCCACTGCCGACAAAGACGGAGATGTAGTAACCTTCAGGAAGACCTCTTCAATAATCATGTCTGATTCACCCCTCTGTCGGTGTGGAGCCGTTGAAACATGTGAACATTTCTTACAGTATTGTCTGATTTACGATGCAACACGGCTCAGTACCCTTGGAGCTCTCGGTATTCATTTAGACAACGATACTTTAATATTTGGTTCACAATACAACGATAACATAATGAATACTCAGGTATTTCTAAAAGTCCAAGAGTTTATAATCAAAAGTAAAAGATTTTAGTAACATGCTGTTATGAGAAGTGTGGATAAAAGCAGGCCTTTTACATCGCGTAACAGTCTCTTTCGGTCAGTGCGGTTGCAAAGGGGAACTCACTGGTAAAGATCTGTATAATCTTCAAAGAGTCAGCTACAAATCATCTGCAACCTTTTTGTGATAATTATACTCCCCAGAGTATTTTTACTACCTCCCTACGTCGACCGGCACCATTCATTCCCTTTTCCTCTCCCTCTCTCTCATTCTCCTTTTCCTATCTCTCTCTCTCTCTCTCTCTCTCTCTCTTTGTACAGAACATTTCACAAAATGTCAATCTCTCCTCAAATGTGAATGCTGAATGTGAAAGGAGACGGCTTAACATAAGCTCAGGCTTGATGCCGAATCCTGTCAATATCTCAATTTTCCATTGTTCAATTATGCTCAACTTGTATCGATGTTCCTATTATTAAGTTGTATATCTCCTTATTGTATATGTTTTGCATGTGTTTATTTTTTACTCTTTGAATAAAATACTGTTTAAACTAAAAGAATTTATTCTTCTATTGTGAACCAGGAAATATGCTTGTGAAAAACCAGGATTCAAATGGATTATTTTCATACTACCTGTGGAGTAAATACTTGTTGGACATTAATTCCATTTGAATTTTGCTGAGTGCTTTATTGGAATTTGAAGGAGAATGCTGAATTTTTTAGAGAAAATTACACTGCATTTTAATGGATACTGTTTCTGCAGACACATTCTTGGACATTACAATACCAGCTGGAAAGTTTTGTCATTACTGCATTACTGGATTACTGGATTCTACTGAACTTTTTTTTGGATTAATTGAAATGTATTTCTGTTTTATTTTACTGCAAACCATAGAGTGTAAAAGATACTGTATCATTTTCTTTTCATATTATTGTTTTTATTAAATTTTGGAATAGTTAAATTGAAGTTATTGTTGTTGATTCTCAGATTTCTTTCTATTATTGTTATTGTTATTACACACCGTAACAGATGTGATACTGATTTGGTTCCCATATTGTATTTATTTATTTCTTAGTGTTTAAGGCTGTTTAAGCTTACATATTTCTGTACAATGGCTAATTGCAACTGCAACATGGATATAAAGTCAAGTCCAGCCAATCGTTTATACCAATGTTGCGCATTTTAGAGGGCTTCCACCACAAGCATTGATGATCGGGTCCTATTTTACCAGTAAAACAAAGCTTGTTTACCACTGTAAATAAGCACTGCTTTATGTTACAGGGTTCCCACAGAGAGGTTACCATACTGTATTTTCAATATACCAGCTCTAGGTCACCATTATATAGCAGTACAAATCTGGATGGGGTGTAAGTTAATTTTTTAAGTGGTATGTCCTAACAAGGACATACCACACCAAAAATTAACTTACAGCCTTAACATCTGAGTTCAGAGAAAAACAGAAAACTTAAATCCCTGATCATTATGTTAGAAATAAGTAGACCACAGCCTCTTGTCAATCATTTTGTCAGTCTTTCGATTTTATAAAATGGGAGGTGTGTCCTGAACTGCTTACTACCATATGAAGTGAAGCATGTTATTGTTGAGGCCCAGCATCAGGAAAATGTTTTCAAGAAAACTTCAATGAACATCTGCACACCATTCACTCCTCTGGTGCACAGTTAGTTGGGATTCTAAAAATATTACCTGATATTTTTATTAACTGGTAAAGTGCTGAGTTTTTTCTGACAACAAATCAAAGCTCATCATATACTGCTCTCTGACATTTAATTGGATAGTGCCTAATAGGCACTATCCAACTAAATGTCAGAGAGCAAGGTATTTATAAAAAATCTGATTCATATCAGGGACAATAAAGGCTTCCTCAGGCAGAATGTAGCTACAGACAGTTATTGCCTGTCACTTTTAGTAAAGCCCAAAATAGGGCTTCCAGCATTCTACCAGTTAAGCTTTTTTTTGCAGCAAAAAGCAAACTTATTTGAATTCAGTATAATATATGAAATGCAACTTCAATGGAGCAATCGTAAGTCTATCAGATAATTCTGATTGGAAAGCATGAGCCAAAAGACTATGACTAGCATTACTGGCCTTTGACACATGATATCAAAATTTGTTATTTTAATTTTTTCCCACAATTTTCTACTGCAATTTGGAAAAAAATTCATCAAAACCACATCATGTGACCCCTCAATGGAACAAGCTTAACAAGCCCATTCTAATGAGGCATCATATGATATGGTCTTGTTGAAGTTTTTTTTACTGCACACTTTCTATATTATGTGGCAGATGCAGCCCATTCACTAGGTGGAACCGAGGCATGCCGTCTACTCGCAAAAAGTAAAATTTGCAGGTGCGATGGCTTGCAAGAGTGACAGCTTGCCTCAAAATCAATGACTGTTTTTGGTCAATGTTCTGTTGTCTGATCTATTTTTAACTGATAGCTGGAGTCTTTTTCAACACTGGCTTTTAGGTATTTTGAGATTCCCTGGGTATGGTATTGGCAAGCCTGCAAGTAAGCAGTCTGTCATGGTCAATGATTTGCATAATTTTCATTTTTGAAAGACACCAATTCACTTGTGCCTGACATTATGACCAGGACAATATCTTGAAACTTAATGGGAGTTTGATAATTTCAGAAAACTTCAAAAAATTCTCGACTTATCATTAACTGGAAAGCTCCCTTACAGAGAGCTTTCCAATAAATGAAAACAATGCAAAATTTTAACCATATCTACAGATGCAACTAACAAGTGTATCATGTACAATTAAAGTGCACTATTGTCATGAGCATAAACTGTTCTATGGACAAAAGTATTCACAGTTTCTGTGAGTAATGGTACACCATACTACTGGATTATTATCTTTGTGTCAGGTACCAAGTACAGGATGACAAGTCACAAAACTGCTGAAGCCTGTCACCACGACAAAGAACCAATGATTTTCAGACTCGAGTATTGGCACACTACCGGTTACCAATACCAAATAGTATATTTTATTAAGACAAAACACAATGAGGGTGGAGTATGGGGGACTGGAATCAATGACCCGGGGTGGAGTTTTTCTTGTATTTCATTAGTGCTTAAGGCATATGTGAAATACAGGAAAAACTCCACCAAGGGTAATTCATTCCTGTCACCTATACTCGACCTGTGCTGTGTTCTGTATTTATAACATAATTAAACTTGAACTGAGTGAATGAAGCTGATATTTTTAAAGAAAATATCACCTTCGGCGGTCTCTGATAATTTTCTTGACAACTGTTTTGTGTCAAAGCATTTCATTCATGTCATACCATCACTCAGATGTCCAATCAGATGCATTCGTAAATGATGTTCTTACGCATAATTTGAATTCAAAGGGTGGTTTTACTGGTGTATCTAGCACATTTACCAGTGTCTGCATTGTATCGCGTAACACTGAATCCGGACAGCAATCATGGTATGAATGATATACTTTCCAGTTCTTGACCAGAGCTCCAGATGAAGTTGCTTGCTGCTGCACAGTGGGCCTCTCTGGACTCTGGTTGTCAAAAGTGTCAATAAACCTCCATTAATAAATTTACCAAGGTAAACATGCACTATTTCTCACAGGGACATGCACTTGGTGGAATTAAGAAATCATTGTTAAAAGGAATACTTCTATCGAAAATCTATAACAACAGACAACTAGAGAAACAGAATTTACTGCATCCAGTAAATTCAAGTCTGTGTGAAAAGGGTTAAAGTATCAGGAATAAACTCTACAGAAAGAGAATTTATGGAGGCTTATCTTCTGGTGTAAAATATTTTTTAACAAATCAGAAATGGGTTTTCGTTAACAGTATTTACAGATATTCATACAGGAATCAGAACAATTTTTATAAGAAACCAGAAAAGACATATATGTGACCAGCATTCAAAGTGTTCGATACACGAATCAGAAATGGACAATTTTGGCTTTGCCCACTAATTTAAGTGATGAAATACATTCATAAACTTTAGAAATACATTAAGGTGTAAATGCATTTCCCAGTCTTTCTGAATAATATGCACTTGATGACCTCATACAGGTGGACCGTATATTGAATCTCCATCACTTTTTAACTCAGTCGGTGTAGTCCCATGTCTACATCTACACTGAAGAATGAGCGCAACCCACTTTGAAATAATGGCTCCACCAACTTCAGATCTGTCATCTGTCATTCAGATGGAAAGGGTGAAAAAAACATAGATGAGTGCAAACTGGTTACTGTTTACCTGCATGCCAAAATGCATCGAGATAGGACGATCCGTATTTGAGTTGTTGCGCTGACAAAGGGTGCACAGACTCTATGTCGGAGATATTGTCATAAAAACCTTAAAAACCCCAAGAGCTCATTTGAAGGCCTGCTCATAAAAGAGCATCTAGTGTCATAAACAAGGCATACATAAAACTAGAACTTCTCTAATAAATTAATTTTAAACAGTCATAGCACTAACACAGTTAACAGTACAGTCAACTATGTCAGTATTGCATATTTTACCAGCATCCTGACAGTATACAATTACATGTACACCAGAATTCTTCATGATCAAGTTGTTTGTTTTTATATTAACTTGGTTTGGGAATTAATTCTGTACAATGAGATTAAATAAATAGATCATGTTATTGTATGTGACAGTCACAGCTTTCTCCCTACTGCTTTTTGAGAAATTCTTTCATAGAGAAAATATTCATACAGGAATCAGAACAATTTTTCTAAGAAATCCCAAAAGGCATATATGTGCACACCATTTATAGGGTTCGATCAAGGAATAAGAAATGGACATTACTGCTGCTGCCATTTGTTTGAATGATGAGATACATGTATAATCTTCAGAACTGCATTAACTGGTATAAAATGAAATTCCTAATAGGTCGAAAAAGTATGCATTTAATGACCTCTCTTGACCGCATAGAGGTGGACCACATTTTGAACCTCCAGCAAGTTTCAACTCATTTGGTGTAGGTACCATTACTATTGGTCATACCAAACCTGATGTATGAGTATAAACTACTTTGTAAATATTGGCTCCACCAACTCCGGATCTGCCATATTTGTAGATGATGGCAAATGTTCATATTAGCAAGGCAATGATAAAGTGCATGCATGGGACCTCTGGAAAATATATTGCAAGTAAAAAGGTTCAGTAATGTTGGAATTTAGACGTTGAAAGGCCTTAAAGACCCCCCGAGAGCCTGTCTGAAGACTTATTGGCATTGTCAAAAAACCGAGGTCCCATCTATATCCATGTGTGTTTAGAACAACACTGTGAGAATGGAAATGGTTTTCATTATTCTCAATGATTTTTTCAAAGACAGGTGCACCATCGAAGTGCAGTACGCTTTAGTACACAGCGCCACCGTGTCCCCATATTAAGATCTTCAGAGGGTTAAAATATTCGCTTTAAATATTCCATTTTAATCCTTTAACCCTTTACCCAACGAATCGGCCGCATCCGCCGCGTAATATGCAAATTGAGAAGTTGAAAAAATATTAGTTCCAACGAGGGGTCCCATGATATGGTTTTGTTGAAATTGTTTGGAAAATTTGAAAAAAAATGATATTTGAAATAATAAATTTTGCTATCGTCTGCGTTGGGTAAAGGGTTAAATGGGGGCGCAGTGGCTGAGTTGGCAGAGGTGCAGGCTGCAAGTCGAGCGGTCCTCACTCTGTCCTTGGGCAAGACACTTCACCCCATTGCCCACGTGTGTGCATGGTGGCGATGTGTACTAAAGCGTACTGCGCATCGATGGTGCACCTGTCTTCAACCAATGCTAACCCTGCTTGTGTGGAGTTAGTATGTGGGGAATCTGATAGCTGCTCGCTGTTGCCCGGAGGTTCTCCCCAGGTACTCTGGCTTCCTCCACCCGTAAAACTGTCCTGGTCATGGTAAACCACTGTGCAGACATATGTGACATTAAACACCAATAAATAAATAATCCTTTAAAAATGAGCTCATTCCAATGAAGGGTCATAAGCTATGTTTTTCAAGCAAAAATGAAAAAGTAATTAAAACTGAATAGACATTTCTGTGTATAAAGCTGACCGGTTTTTGCCTTTATGTTGGCTAAAGGGTTAAGAATCCCTTAGTTTGGAAAGCACACTGAAAAGGTGTCCCATTCCACATAGAATTAAATGTTTCAGAAAAGAAAGCGAAAAACATTCTGTAGCCATGAGTTATATTAAAGATATTCACATCGAAGTATTAAGAGGGTTAAAATCTGACCATTCAAATATTCCATTTTATTACTTTGTAACTGTGATAGGTGTTTCGAGAAAGCCACACACCACTCCATCCCAAACCTCTCAATCCTGAGTTATGATTGAGAATAAATAGATTTTTTAAAAAAATGCTTTGAAAAGTGAAGGTTTCTCTCTCTCTTCAATGATTGAGACTGAAGTTTTGTAACATGATACAACATAAATATACAGTGCTGTTCAATGTAACAAAGAATTCTATCTCAGCTTTCTCTCTGGAGATTTCTGTTTTAGATAATGGTTACTGCTTCAGCTAACTCATTTCCCAGTAAATGTTGTAAACATATTTTTAACATCTAGAGTCTGAAGGCCCCACATGCCTCCAAATCATAGATGACCAAGTACCAATGGCAGGCAGTCTATCAGTATACCAAGAACATTGAGATAGGATTGATTGTATTTGGGTTATCATGTTGACAAACAGTGCATAGAAGACATTCTATGAATGTTATTAATTTATTGGGATTTAATGACACTTCAACAGCTAGGATGCCTCGTGTCGTACAGTTTTTACGTATGGAGGAAACCAGAGAACACAGGGAACCACCAAACAACAACAACAAGCAACTGTCTGGCTCCCCAACATGCTAACTCCACACAAGCAAGGTTAGTGCAAGTGTATCATCGACATGCAGTATGTCTTAGTACACATCATCACTATGCCATTATGTGGGCAATGGGGGTGAAGTGTTTTTGCCTAAAGACACAAGGCACTTGCCGCAGATAGGATTCAAACTGAGAACCTCTCAGCTTGCAGCCTGCACCTCTAACTGCTTAGCCACCGTGCCCCTCTATGAATGTAATGGGAATACTTTAGAGGCTTATTTTGGGGATCAAATAGTTTTAAAGAAATAAGAAATAGGTTTTCAATGACAGTATTTATAGATATTCATTCAAAAATCAGATAATTTTTTCCTAGAAACCAGAAAAGGTATATATCTTCACAGCATTCAAAGGGACCAATCAAGGGAATGCACAAGGAGGTTCAAAAATATGATTTCCAGCAATTCTGGTAACAGCCCTAGTGACTCCTGCTCGACCTTGGCCCAAATTTTGAATCTCCATCGAGTGTCAACTCGTTTGGTATTAGTCCCAGGTCCATACATCATACCATGCTTGAAATATGAGCATGACCCACTTTCACAAATTTTGGCCACACCAACTTTTTACATAAAAATGGATGTATGGACTTCAGGAATGCTTTAGAGAGTCAAAACATGTGATTTCCAGCAATTCTGAAAAAATGCATTCAATGACCCCAGGTGACCTCCGTGACCTTGACCAACATTTTTGAACCTCCATCAAGTGTCAATTTATTTAGTGTTGGCTCCAGGTCCATGCATCACACCATGCTTGAGATATGAGCTTGACCCACTTTCAAAAATTTTAACCACACCCACCTTTTCATGAAAAAATGCACATCTGAATTTTGAGGAAGCATTTGGAGGTCAAAAAATGTGATTTCCAGCAATTATGAAAAATGCACTCATTGACCCCTGAGTGACCTCAGTGACCTTGACCCATATTTTGAATCTCCATCGAGTGTCGACTCATTTGCTGTTGGTCCCAGGTCCATATGTCATACCATGCGTGAGATATGAGTGTGACCCACTTTCAAAAATTTTGGCCACGCCCACTTTTTTTACGTCAAAGTGCATGTGTGTATGTCAGGAATGCTTTAGGGGGTCAAAAAATGTTATTTCTGGCAATTATGAAAAATGCACTTAATGACCCCTAGGTGACCTCCGTGACCTTGACCCATATTTTGAATCTCCATCAAGTGTCGACTCATTTGGTGTTGGTCCCAGGTCCATACATCATACCATGCTTGCGATATGAGCATGACCCACTTTCAAAAATTTTGGTCACGCCCAATTTTTTACGTCAAAATGCATGTGTGTATGTCAGGAATGCTTTAGGGGGTCAAAAAATGTGATTTCTAGCAATTATGAAAAATGCACCTAATGACCCCCAGGTGAGCTCCGTGACCTTGACCCATATTTTGAATCTCCATCGAGTGTCGACTCATTTGGTGTTGGTCCCAGGTCCATACGTCGTACCATGGTTGAGATATGAGCGTGACCCACTTTCAAATATTTTGGCTACGCCCACTTTTTTTTACGTCAAAATGCATGTGTGTATGTCAGGAATGCTTTAGGGGGTAAAAAAAATGTGATTTCTAGCAATTATGAAAAATGCACTTAATGACCCCTAGGTGACCTCCATGACCTTGACCCATATTTTGAATCTCCATCGAGTGTCGACTCATTTGGTGTTGGTCCCAGGTCCATACGTCATACCATGCTTGAGATATGAGCATGACCCACTTTCAAAAAATTTGGCCACGCCCACTTTTTTTACGTCAAAATGCATGTGTGTATGTCAGGAATGCTTTAGGGGGTCAAAAAATGTGATTTCTAACAATTATGAAAAATGCACTTAATGACCCCTAGGTGACCTCCGTGACCTTGACCCATATTTTGAATCCCCATCGAGTGTCGGCTCATTTGGTGTTGGTCCCAGGTCCATACATCATACCATGCTTGAGATATGAGCGTGACCCACTTTCAAAAATTTTGGTCACGCCCACTTTTTTATGTCAAAATGCATGTGTGTATGTCAGGAATGCTTTAGGCCTAAGTGTCAAAAAATGTGATTTCTAGCAATTATGAAAAATGCACTTAATGACCCCTAGGTGACCTCCATAACCTTGACCCATATTCTGAATCTCCATCGAGTGTCGACTCATTTGGTGTTGGTCCCAGGTCCATACGTCATACCATGCTTGAGATATGAGCGTGACCCACTTTCAAAAATTTTGGCCACGCCCACTTTTTATACTTCAAAATACATGTGTGTACGTCAGGAATGCTTTAGGGGGTCAAAAAATGTGATTTCTAGCAATTATGAAAAATGCACTTAATGACCCCAGGTGACCTCCGTGACCTTGACCCATATTTTGAATCTCCATCGAGTGTCGACTCATTTGGTGTTGGTCCCAGGTCCATACGTCATACCATGCTTGAGATATGAGCGTGACCCACTTTCAAAAATTTTGGCCACGCCCACTTTTTTTTACGTCAAAATGCATGTGTGTATGTCAGGAATGCTTTAGGGGGTCAAAAAATGTGATTTCTAGCAATTATGAAAAATGCACTTAATGACCCCTAGGTGACCTCCGTAACCTTGACCCATATTTTGAATCTCCATCGAGTGTCGACTCGTTTGGTGTTGGTCCCAGGTCCATACGTCATACCATGCTTGAGATATGAGCGTGACCCACTTTCAAAAATTTTGGCCACGCCCACTTTTTTTTACGTCAAAATGCATGTGTGTACGTCAGGAATACTTTATGGGGTCAAAAAATGTGATTTACAGCATTTCTGAAAAATGCACTCAATGACCCCTAGATGACCTCCGTGATCTTGACCCATATTTTGAACCTCCATTGAATGTTGACTCATTTGCTGTTGGTCCCAGGTCTGTAGGTCATACCACGCCTGAGATATGGGCGTGACCCACTTTCAAAACACCTCTACAGACACCCCTGATACCCCAGGAATCTGAAAAACATAGGTGGCCGAGAACTTCTGGCTGTCTATCAGCATGCCAAAAATCAACGAGATAGGGCTATTCGTTTTCGAGTTATCTTGCGGACAAAAAAGTGATGAGAAAAAGAAAAAAAAAGAAGAAAAAAAAAAAAAAGAAAAAGAAACCGTGCAAAAACAATAGTCTGTGTGTTTCACACAGACTAATAACATCCTCTGCTATCCATAGGTAATCGGAGTATTTCTGTTCTGGACAAGAAAATCTGCCTGCTGCAGGCAGAGAGTTCAAAAACTGGATAAGTGCACACAAGGTCACACATGCATACACTGGTTTATGGTAGTTTAAAGTTCTTGCTGTAAAGATGCCATACATGTGCCATGCCAGTATGGCATACTGGCTTCCAAAAATTTAACCTGTGTTTATGACAGCACAGCAAACACATCTGGTGGGTGTGCATCAAATATACAAAACAGCAGTTTTCTTTCAATATTTAGGTATGTTTTGTCTGTTTACATACAGAAACTATAACCTACCACTGCTAACACAGGAGTGTATCCATCTGCATGTCAACTTTGACAGTAAGTTGTAAGTCATACACAGTGGAGTCCACTTAATTGGATATCTATTAATTGAATATACCTGTCAATTGCAGATGACTTTCAAAAACTAAACATTTACCATGCATTCAATGCAACTATTTTTTTATTATTATTTATTGGTGTTTTAGGTCACATGCTTATGCACAATGGCTAATCGTGACAGTATATTATATACGTGGTATGACGTGGTATTGGCAAGCCTGCAAGTAAGCAGTCTGTCATGGGTCAATGATTTGCATAATTTGCATTTTTGAAAGACACCAATTCACTTGTGCCTAAAATTATGACCAGGACAATTTCTTGAAACTACATGGGATCTTGATAATTTCAGAAGACTTTACAAAACTGTTGACTTACCATTAAATGGAAAGCTCCCTAACAGAGAGCTTTCCAATAAATGAAAACAATATTTAGTTTTACGGGTGGAGGAAGCCGGAGTACCCGGAGAGAACCACCAAGCATTGACGAGCAACTGTCAGCTCCTCAACATTGTAACTCTTTTCAAGCTCCACTCAAGCAGGGTTACAGCCGTTGAAGACATGTGCACCATCGATGTGCAGTACGCCTTAGTGGCATCATCGTGCCTCCATGTAGGCAACCAGGATAAAGTGCCTTGCCCAAGGACACAACACGGGTCGTCCCAAATGAAGATCGAACTCGGGACATCTAGTATAGAAGTCCAACAGTCTACCACTAAGTCACTGCGCTCCTCTTCAATACAACATTGACCTGTTAATTGTATATAGGTTATAGATTAAAGTCCTGTTAATTGAATGAAAAATCTTGAAATCTGTAGAAGAATTACTCTGAAAACCATTGCATTCCCCATATTTATGGACATTTGTGGACTCAATTTCTCCAATATGGGCATTTATTACATACCTGTTCTATGAAATCCTCTTCAACAGCAACACTAAACCATGTGGAAAATGAAAATCTGTTCCACACATATGTGTGGAACAGAAATTGTTGGACTATTTTAAAATAGAAGCGAAATTTCACTGGAATTTTCTACAAATTGTGCAGTGCAATTACAATCTGAATCGCTAGCGATAGCTGAAAATCGTCCCCAGAGTTCCAATTTGTTCTATGTGCCAGTAGGCACATAGAACACATTTGAATTCAGGGGACGAAATAGTAACACAGATTCCCCTCGCAAATTTGCTTGGCGATAAAATGTGTTGTTTTTGATGCAAGCTGTCAAATGAATTGCCAAGTGTCCTTCTAATATGTGAAGGCATGTAATAAAAACAGAACGGCCTATCGTTCTATCCTTCCGCACTGACACTAAGTCTTGTGCCATATCGATCAACCCATTCACACATGTGTGTCATTCTGTGTATTTATTTCATCTCTTATATCTTGTTAGACAGCTCAGTTCTGTCAAACATGATACAACAGAATAAATGCTCATATTATCACTGGAAGACATGAAAATGACTCAAATCCCGCCAATTTATACTCCTGTTAACTTAATATAATCTGTTAACTTAATATCTTTCACAGGCAAAGTGGCTATTCAATTAACAGTGTTCCATTATATAACCTTCTTGCACATGATTACCCAAAACTCAAGTACCAGCCACTAAAGAATTGAAGGATATTTTTTTTCTTTTCCTTGGATTGGAAATACCCACCACTGATCATGATTTTTGGAATACATACTCTTTCTCAAAGTTCCAGTCCCTGGCACTAATTCTTGGGAGAATGATACAGTGCCTCACAGAGCCATGGTATTTCAGAAGTAACTGGAAGCCAATGTTTGTTTCCATAATTTTTTTTGATAGAACCCAACAGAACCAGAATCCATTTGTTACTAGACTACTGTGTTTACAGGGTCGCAATTATGGTGACCTATAAAAGAGTTCTGTGTTTTCATATCCACAGAACCAACATGGAAACAGAACTGTAGTTATGAATAAATACTGTAGCTTGATGACAGCTGGTATGCTGAGACTGTTCTGAGCATGATTGTTATTCTATAACCAGTAAAAAAAATCAAGACAAAAATTCTCTTGCAGTTATCATTCAACCATTTACTATTAGTGCCAAATGCTATTCACTTCAGTATTAAGCCACAGCACACTGACGTCAAACTTCCAAAATGTCAAGCAGCAATTTTTTCATATAATGCAACTGTGAATTTAACAAATTCTATCTTGTATGGCAGTGCTCTTTGAGTTTAGTTATTTATGCAGTAAATATGGCACCAAAGCAGAACATTTGCATGAATCTGCCCCCCCCCCCCCCACCTCCCCCAGGGAACTTGCATTATCAAATTCTGGTGTGTACATGGTAAAGACAACTTATGTGCACTGGATTTAAAAGTGATTTTTTTCTGTCAAAGTACTATCAATAACAATTGTTATGTATTTGATTCAATTTGCAAACAGTGCGCAGTATTCAATTTGGTATTCGATTTGGTCATATTCAAATATTTGCAGGGGCCTATACTGGAGGTAAACTTTTAAAAATACAGAGAATAGTGCTGGACTAGTTTCAAGCTTAAAGAAAAAGTTTTTAGTTGCCAGTCATGGTGACAGGTATCAAAAAAGTCATCAGAAATTTGTATCTGTTATCGGGATTATGACCAAATAGTATTGTGCAGGGTTGGTAAGTTGGTGAGTCAGACAGTTAATCACCATTGCTTGATGTTCTGGGTGGATCTCCTTGGAATTTCAGCTTCCTCTGCCCATAAGACTGCCAGATCATGGCTGTTGAAAGTGTCATTAAAGCCCAAATAAACAGAAACAGAAATAGAGAAATGGATAGCAATATTTCTTTTTCAAATGTACACAAAATAATTTAATACTTAGGACAAAAGCATATCTTTTTGTTGTGTTTAATGGTGGTCATCTTGGAAAACCTGTGTTATGTGCCTCTGTACGGTAAGTTCAATGGGAAGCCATCGTTGAAAATAGAGATTATGATCCTTCAGAGTTCAGAGGTCAATTTTATCTGTTTAAACACATCAATATACACTTGTATACCGAATTTCATACTTTATCCACAAACTGAACAATTTGTCCCCTAACTGCTGGGCAGTTATGGATATTACATGAGGTAAAGGGTTAAAAAATTCCTGTAGCTTTTCAATGATGCAAGCAGAAATATTAACATTCCTCAACATGAGTACCCGCAATTTGCAACATCATTTTCAAACACTTTCAACGACCATTGTGGTTCAGAAGTTATTTCAAGTATTCTTTAGATGTTTCCAAATTGGAGGTCTTTCAAGGACCATCGTCCATCATGGCAATGTGAAAGTAATTTAACCATTTTAATCCAGTATGCATAAAGTTTTTGGATAACAAAAATTTGGAAGTGGATGAGCAGACGACATAATACATCAGTAGCAAGTATCAATAATAATTTAATCCTTCAGCTCTATAGAGCTCTAGGGCTAAATAATTACTGAACCTCCCTTTAAATCTTTGAACAAGAGCGGCCGCTTTTCTGGCTAGGGAACATGATACGTCATAATTTCATTAAGTAGGATGGCAGCTGAGTGAATGTATGAGGTAGACCAATTAATATTTTCAATGTGCAGCCGCATGGCTGCACATTGAAAATATTAATTGGTTTACCCCAAATAATGAATGTGGACTCTTCCAATTCCTGCCGTTGGACTGACAAGGAAGATACCATCAGGGTTCAAAGGGTTAAATGCAGAATAGACTTGCCCACTTTGACAAATTATTATTTATTGGTGTTTAACTCATTGCATGCTGCTGATGGATATTCCTGCCCAGGACAGGAAATCTCTTACCATTCAAATAAGTAAATTTCGGGGATATTTAACCAAATGTTCCCGTGTTTAAAGTACAGACTTTCTGACCAATGATTTCTCAAGTCAAATTTCCATGAATTTTCCATCAAATCAAGTAATGGCTGCTATGAAGCAGCCATGACTAGATTTTGATAAAAAAAAATATTTTAAAACTACTCGGCGGGTTGAAAGTTAAGGTCACATATTTCTGCACAAAGATTAATTGTGAACGCAACATGGATGTAAAGTCAAGTTTAGCCAATCATTTATGCAATGATGCCTATTTTAGAGGACTTCCATTCCAAGCATTTACCAGTAAAACAGAGCTTGTTTAAAACAGTAAATCAGCACCACCTTCACCTCCTGAGCTTCAGGCAGGGACCAATTCACCATAGAGAGTATTGTTTTTTTTAGACAATACCATTTTGGGAGGGGGGGGGGCAGTATTGAAAGGTTTACCCTTTTGAAGTGTGTTCTTGAATATCTTAGGAAAAGAATAATTTGAAGACAAAAATCCATTACTTTCTCAAGCAGACAAACCTATAATGCACTGAATGATCAGATGAATCATTCATTATACATGGGTTTTTACACAAGATATTGCAAAAGTCTTAAAATTATTCAGGAAATGGATACAGGTAAAACATTCTTGCAGAAAATTGTTCAAGGGTCGCCATTCTATCATTTTACATTTACTAGCTGGCCCACCCATCCAACTATGGACAAGAAGTTCATTGCAAATGAAGGGAGATCATAAGAGATTTCAAGAAGCAAATTATGCATTTCTCCAGTTTTCATCCCATTCCCCAATTTTGCCCCCCTAGTTTATGGAACTCACGGTGGTACTCTCTGGACCGAGGCGAGTCCGCATGCCAAGTTTGTTGGTGGTTTAATGGATGGTGAAGGACAAGTTAGAGAACAAACAAACACACAAACAACTGCAACTTATAAAATAATTTTGACCATTGTATATATTACCCCTTCAGTATTGATTGCTTCACTCAAGTTTCCCTTGAAGGGATACTTCCAATGAATAAAGTCTACTAACATTCCGCTTTCTGAACAACCACAACTTCCTACTTATTGGAAATGGATTGTTTAAGAACCACATCAGTAATTCAATAAGGATAAAATAACCTGGAAATAAGAGATATCCTATCCTCATTAAACCTCTCTAAAATCCAGTCTAGGAATTAGCCTGTACACAATAACATCCAAATCAGGGAGGCTTTATTGACATTTCTGGAGTAAATGCAGACCAAATAGATTATACATTTAAATAACATCATTTGTAGACAACTCTTAACCCTTTACCTAACCTGAAAAGCAGACGACACAAAAAATGAAAAAAATAATGAAAATTAATTGGCGATTTTTTGAGAATAGCGCTGGCCGGTTTTGGCCATTACATTAGGTAAAGGGTTAAAATATATTCTCCCCTGAATAACTATAAACTTTCTTCCTGTTATGACCAAACCTTTTTCTGGTATAACACAACATTTTAATTTCGAGTTTTCAAGCACTTGCTTCCCAATTTAAGAAAGGAAGGTCGCAAAGTATGCAACAATACAATATAAAGCTGCCACAATTGCCAGTCAGATGAACCTTCAGTTGTTTCAGTTGTTTCAGTTGAGTATTGAATTTGATGGTTATGATGTCGATGGGGTCAGATTTGTGTAAACTTTCTTCCAGTTCTGGTAAAAAATCGAAGTGAAAATGGCCTTTCTATTTCAGATGGTCATCACAGCTTGTCTATTTTTAGCCCTACATTCTGGTTCTCCTTCATTCCCAGGTGACAGTATTTCTTGTATTAGAAGTAAACTGAAGAAAACTTTTTCTTTTGTTGCCTCCTGTATAGTATTTAGCACTGACTGTAAACTACAGAAAATCAAACCAGGCAGATAAGTTGAATGAGACCTCTGGAAAAGCACTTTTGTAGTCATTTTTCTGAGTGGAAATTGGATTTGATGAGTTGTTTGTTATCAACCAGTCATTCACCAAATGAACAGAGATTTTTTGAACAGTAAGTACTAAAATCTTATCTTTTGTTTTGACAGGTTTCTGGCCTTTTGACTGGTCAAAGGACATCACAGATTTGACAAGACTGATACTGTTCAAACCTGTTCAAATTTTAGTAATACTGTCTAAAACGCCATATTTTGATTTCTCTGGTTTTGTTGGTACACCAGAATATCAATTAATCGGTGATCACTTTTTACTGCAACAGAATTGGTGCCGCAACAGGCAGCCTCTAGGTAAATTCAAAGTGGTATTATCAGTAAGTTAGCAGTTGTTTCTGGACAAGTCTTGGCTGCCTATATAGGCTGCCAAAACTTTTCTAGAAACAACTGCAAAGCCACCAATATAGACTTTCAATGTATAGCAAAAAGTATCAAAGTCTCCAGGCCTTTATGGGTGAAATAACTTTTTACAAAACTGGACACAAAAAGCATAAAAAACAAACCAAACTCTCTGTTAGTCCTGGAAATGAGATGGGTGCAAGTGCAATTGCTCCCATCAGCGCCAGCGTTTTCTATTTTACGGGAGCTAAAAAATACACTCGTTGAAAAATATTATGGAGCACTAATATACTGTGAGGGCATATAAATGTGTTGTTTTGAGAAAGCAGCACTCTGCAGCCAGTGGCAAGTTACTGTCATAATTCAGTAGTTCCTTATACATTTAGCCCCTCGAACCCGATCGGCTGCTTTTCTGGCCAGGAACATAATACATGTGTGCCATAATGTCATTAAACAGCATGGCTGTTCAGGAATGTGTGGGATAGAGCAATCGATATTTTCAACGTGCAGTCCCAAGGCTGCACATTGAAAATATTGATTGGTCAACCCCAAATAATGAATACTGACTCTTCTAATTGCTGCCATTAAACTGGCATGGAAGATACCACTAGAGTTCAAAGGGTCACGGTTTCTGGTGTTTGGTGACAGTAATACCTCGAAAATTCATATACTAACATTTTACGGGTGCAATTTATTCCCGTCTCTGAATTCACCGTAGCTTAACACGGCACCCATCAATTTTGTTCATTTCCAGCCCTGCTGTTATGCATTCTAATTTGGAAACATTCCTTTAATTTAGCAACATCTGTTACCAGTTTGATGGAATTTAACCCTTTACCCAAATATCATTGAACAGGATATTAAAATTTATTATTTTAATTATTGTTTCAAAGTCTTCAAAAACTTTCAACAAAACCATATCATGTGACCATTCATTGCAGCTTGTTCCAATGATGGGACACATGATATGAATTTGTTGAAATATTTTGAAAAATATATTGTTTTTAACCCTTTACCTAACATGAAAAGCAGACGACACTTGCAAACAAAATTTTTGAATAACTAATTTTTTTCATTTTTTGTCTCAAAAACATAGGTTATGACCCCTCTTTGGAATGAGCTCGACGAGCTCGTTCCAAAGAGGGGTCATAACCTATGTTTTTGAGACAAAAAATGAAAAAGATAATGAAAAGTAATTGGCGATTTTTGTGAATAGCGCTGGCCGGTTTTGGCCGTTACATTGGGTAAAGGCAGACATATTAACTCTCCCGGAATGCCCGGGAAAATCCCAGAATTTCAGTGTAGTTTCCGGCCTCCCGGACGGGAATCAGTTTTGGACCAAAAATCCCAGAAAACAACAGTCAAATATTTCGTTCCCATTGTAACTTATGAAAAACGTTCGGAGTCAAATCACATGCATTTCAAACTCTGGTAAAAACCCACAAAGCAGTAAAATATGGATTTAAGTTAAATTTATTTAAGAAAAGGGTATTTTATGATATATATTTCAACTGTGTTCATGTTTATTTCTGGGTTTTTTCTTCGGAGATTCATGATCAATGTGCGAGTGTCGAAGTGAAAATAGGTGACTTACTTTCAAAAAATTGAAAACTCCACCTTCATTTAAATGCAGTTTTTGGAAATTAAAATATATGAAAAGGAATTAAATAATATACATTTATTTATTCCTTCACAGAATAGCTTTAATTCTCATCCCTTTTCCAAAATCAAAACGTAAACAACAACTATTTAGCACAGTTTAAAAGTAGGTTAAAGTCGCTTAGGATGCCGATATGGTATCAGGACAACTCGTACCCACGGCAACTCGTACTAGTCAAGACGTACCCAAAATTGGACTCGTACCCATTTTCGGCTGGACAACTCGTACCCACAGTTAGACAACTCGTACCCAAGGTTG
Organism: Pictodentalium vernedei; assembly: GCA_031216915.1. NCBI lineage: Eukaryota > Metazoa > Mollusca > Scaphopoda > Dentaliida > Dentaliidae > Pictodentalium > Pictodentalium vernedei. Next base: position 719,409,778 of record CM062296.1, read on the forward strand.
GACAACTCGTACCCACAGTTGGTCAACATGTACCTGGTCTTTAATTGTATGGGCGAAGGTGAATATAGGCTGAAGGACTTGCGAAGATGAGTGTCTGCTTTCAATGGGTGTGCATAAAGGCAAAAACTTTCCATTTTTAGCATTTATCTCAGCAGAACAGTCTGAACAGACTTCGCCGAAAATCAATTTCGTCGGTATGAACATTTCATCAAGAGAGCAATTCAAAGGAAACAGGAAATATTTAAATTATATATTAATACAGTGGTGGAGATGTCATTAAACAGCATGGCTGTTCAGGAATGTGTGGGATAGAGCAATTGATATTTTCAACGTGCAGCCCCAAGGCTGCACATTGAAAATATTGATTGGTCAACCCCAAATAATGAATACTGACTCTTCTAATTGCTGCCATTGAACTGGCATGGAAGATACCACTAGAGTTCAAAGGGTCACGGTTTCTGGTGTTTGGTGACAGTATTCCCTCGAAAATTCATATACTAACATTTTACGGGTGCAATTTATTCCCGTCTCTGAATTCACCGGAGCTTAACACGGCACCCATCAATTTTGTTCATTTCCAGCCCTGCTGTTATGCATTCTAATTTGGAAACATTCCTTTAATTTAGCAACATCTGTTACCAGTTTGATGGAATTTAACCCTTTACCCAAATATCATTGAACAGGATTTTAAAATTTATTATTTTAATTATTGTTTCAAAGTCTTCAAAAACTTTCAACAAAACCATATCATGTGACCATTCATTGCAGCTTGTTCCAATGATGGGACACATGATATGAATTTGTTGAAATATTTTGAAAAATATATTGTTTTTAACCCTTTACCTAACATGAAAAGCAGACGATACTTGCAAACAAAATTTTTGAATAACTAATTTTTTTCATTTTTTGTCTCAAAAACATAGGTTATGACCCCTCTTTGGAATGAGCTCGACGAGCTCGTTCCAAAGAGGGGTCATAACCTATGTTTTTGAGACAAAAAATGAAAAAGATAATGAAAAGTAATTGGCCATTTTTGTGAATAGCGCTGGCCGGTTTTGGCCGTTACATTGGGTAAAGGCAGACATATTAACTCTCCCGGAATGCCCGGGAAAATCCCAGAATTTCAGTGTAGTTCCCGGCCTCCCGGACGGGAATCAGTTTTGGACCAAAAATCCTGGAAAACAATAGTCAAATATTTCGTTCCCGTTGTAACTTATGAAAAACGTTCGGAGTCAAATCACATGCATTTCAAACTCTGGTAAAAACCCACAAAGCAGTAAAATATGGATTTAAGTTAAATTTATTTAAGACAAGAGGCCCCAGGGGGCCTGAGGGCGCTCACCTGACATGGTAGCCTAAATATCAACCCAGAGAATTGATTTCCACAAGTTGCATCTGCTCCTCCTAATAAAAGCTGAAACCAAATATCCAAATATTCTGACCAGTGGATCTAAAAAAAGATTTTTAAAGAATATTCCTCATATTGAACTAAGTCATAATTCGGGCTCCCACAGGGAGCCCATATATGAACCCAGGGACTTGGCTTTAACAAACCTGAAACTCACACCCCTAAGGATTCTGCACACCAATTATCAAAACATTCCGACTGCTGAATCTGAAGAAGAAGATTTTTAAAGAAAATTTCTCATTTTGAACCAAGTTACAATTCGAGCTCCCACAATCAGCCCAAATATGGACCTAGGGACATGGCTTGAACAAACTTGAATCTTACCCCCCTAAGGATACTGCATAAAAAATATCAAAAGCATTCATCTGCTGGATCTGAAGATTTTTAAAGAAAATTCCTCATTTTGAACTAAGCTGTCATTCAGGCTCCCATAGTGAGCCCAAATATGAACCAAGGGACTTGGCTTGAACAAACTTGAATCTCAGCCCCCTAAGGTTGCTCCATGCCAAATATCAAAACATTCCAACTGCTGAATCTGAAGAAGAAGAATTTTAAAGAAAAATTCCTCATATTGACGACGTTATAATTTGGGCTCCCACAGGGAGCCCAAATATAGTCCCATGGACTTGGCTTTAACACACTTGAATCCCCCCCCCCCCCCCCCCCCCCCAAGGATGCTACTCACCACATATCAAACCATTCCGACTGCTGGATCTGAAGAAGAAGATTTTTTAAGAAAATTCCTCATTTCGAACAAAGTTACAATTCAAGCTCCCACAGTGAGCCCAAATATGGACCTAGGGACATGGCTTGAACAAACTTGCATCTCACCCCCCTAAGGATGCTGCATACCAAATATCACAAGATTCTGCCTGCTGGATCTTGAGAAGAAGATTTGCCTGAAGTGCACTAAGTTCAAATTTGGGCTCCTATACTGAGCCCAAATATAAACCCAGGGGGCCGATTTGAACAAACTTGAATCAGATCCACCCCACAATGTTGCATACCAAATATCACAAGATTCTGCCTGCTGGATCTGGAGAAGATTTTTGAAGAAATTTGCCTGAAATGCACTAAGTTTGAATTTGGGCTTCTATAGTGAGCCCAAATATGAATCCAGGTGGCCGATTTGAACAAATTGGAATCAGATCCACCCCACAATGTTGCATACCAAATATCAAAAGATTCTGCCTGCAGGATCTGGAGAAGAAGATTTTTGAAGAAATTTGCCTGAAATGCACTAAGTTCGAATTCGAGCTTCTATAGTGAGCCCAAATATGAATCTAGGGAGCCGATTTGAACAAAATAGAATCAGATCCACCCCACAATGTTGCATACCAAATATCAAAAGATCCTGCCTGCTGGATCTGGAAAAGAAGATTTTTTAAGAAATTTGCCTGAAAAGCACTAAGTTCAAATTTGGGCTCCTATACTGAGCCCAAATATAAACCCAGGGAGCCGATTTGAACAAACTTGAAACAGATCCACCCCACAATGTTGCATACCCAATATCAAAAGATTCGGCCTGCTGGATCTTGAGAAGATTTTCAAAGAAATTTGCCTGAAATGCACTAAGTTCAAATTTGAGCTCCTATACTGAGCCCAAATATACACCCAAGGGGCCGATTTGAACAAACTTGAATCAGATCCACCCCACAATGTTGTATACCAAATATCAAAAGATTCTGCCTGCTGGATGTGGAGAAGAAGATTTTCAAAGAAATTTGCCTGAAATGCAGTAAGTTCAAATTTGGGCTCCTATACTGAGCCCAAATATGAACCCAGGGGGCCGATTTGAACAAACTTGAATCAGATCCACCCCACAATGTTGCATGCCAAATATCAAAAGATTCTGCCTGCTGGATCTGGAGAAGAAGATTTTTTAAGAAATTTGTCTGAAATGCACTAAGTTCGAAATCGGGCTCCCATACTGAGCCCAAATATGAACCCAGGGGGCCGATTTGAACAAACTTGAATCAGATCCACCCTACAATGTTGCATACCAAATATCAAAAGATTCTGCCTGCTGGATCTGGAGAAGAAGATTTTTTAATGTTTTTCCCATTGCCTACATTGTTAAAAAGTGCTGACTCAGCACTTTTTCAAAGTCCCGAAACTGTACCCTATGATAAAACCGATGGCAATTTTTTTTTACCAATTCTTTCTGTTGGTCCTAAGGAAGCTTCACACCAAATAAAAATTCTCGGTGCTGTGCAGTTTTGGAGATATGGGCGTTTTAATTTTTTTCTATTTTTAGCTCCTGCGGTTCCCATGGGGCTACGGGAAAAAAAAAATCAGCATAAATTAGGTACTTATGACCCAATAAGCCCTCACATAAAGTTTGGTTCAAATCAGCCTCTCGGTTTGGAAAATAGAAATTTTGGGCGGGGCAAAAAATTTTGCCCCTCCCATAACGACGCCAAGTATAGCCCCACAAACTTCTCTTGAACAAATCTGAGTCTACACCTCAAAAGGAAGCTGCACACCAAATATCAAGTCTCTGCTACTGCTGGTTCATGAGAAGAAGATTTTTTAAGATTTCAGCACACTTTTTGGGTGTGGCCCTACCCACAGGCGAGGCAACTTGATTTGAACAAAATCAAATTGCGATGTCATAACAAACTATTATCTCAAATATCAATTAAATTGGTTCAGCGGTTTGGGAGGAGAAGACGCAAACACCATGTTCACGGACGACGGACGGTGAGTGATCACTATAGCTCTCCTGACTGAAAGTCAGGTGAGCTAAAAAGGGTATTTTATGATATATATTTCAACTGTGTTCATGTTTATTTCTGGGTTTTTTCTTCGGAGATTCATGATCAATGTGCGAGTGTCGAAGTGAAAATAGGTGACTTACTTTCAAAAAATTGAAAACTCCACCTTCATTTAAATGCAGTTTTTGGAAATTAAAATATATGAAAAGGAATTAAATAATATATATTTATTTATTCCTTCACAGAATAGCTTTAATTCTCATCCCTTTTCCAAAATCAAAACGTAAACAAGAACTATTTAGCACAGTTTAAAAGTAGGTTAAAGTCGCTTAGGATGCCGATATGGTATCAGGACAACTCGTACCCATGGCAACTCGTACTAGTCAAGACGTACCCAAAATTGGACTCGTACCCATTTTCGGCTGGACAACTCGTACCCACAGTTAGACAACTCGTACCCAAGGTTGGACAACTCGTACCCAAAGTTGGTCAACATGTACCTGGTCTTTAATTGTATGGGCGAAGGTGAATATAGGCTGAAGGACTTGCGAAGATGAGTGTCTGCTTTCAATGGGTGTGCATAAAGGCAAAAACTTTCCATTTTTAGCATTTATCTCAGCAGAACAGTCTGAACAGACTTCGCCGAAAATCAATTTCGTCGGTATGAACATTTCATCAAGAGAGCAATTCAAAGGAAACAGGAAATATTTAAATTATATATTAATACAGTGGTGGAGATACGGGAGACGACCCCCCCCCCCCCTCCACTCCCCCCCCCCCCCCCAAAAAAAAAATCGGGTAATCTTTGGCTCTTAGTTAAACGTCTGAGGGCTTTTCTACATCATATTTTGTTGTACTGGTAGCCATACCCAGCATTTTACGTGTTGAGGGGTTAACACAAAATCAGATGCGATCGGGGCTCATTCCCCCACATACCCCACCCCTTCATTGGTTGAAGGATTAACACGATGTCGGACGCGATCGGGGCCCATCAGAAGTCCCTTTCCTGGTCAAATTACATCTAAATAGACCTGTGCCAATTTTTGTTTCGATCGGTCGAGGCACGAGAGTCAGGTGCCTATAAAGAGAGAGAGAGAGAGAGAGAGAGAGAGAGAGAGAGAGAGAGATTCACTTTATAGTCCAATTGCAAACCTTACAAAAATGCTAATTATCATTCAATTTTCATGATTGTCATGGAAGATAATTGTTAGAAAAACACACCTCCCAACTGGAAGATTAACTTAATTGGCGATAATAATATGCACAGAAAATTGGAAGAAAATTAAACACCAATCGGCTATAAGGTTATATATGATAGAAAATAATTCCTCATGATCTCACACCTGTCACTGCCGGGTAAGTCTAAATTAAATGACTGTCGAGTTTTCAGGTGTCATCCATTCATTTTCCATTCATTGGCACCTCTGAACTCAGAGTGCGAGTATCCTAATTAGAATCTCAATTATGGAAACACTGGAACTACCAGCGCGACTGAAGAAAACGATAGCAGCTCTGGGCGTCTCTTGCCTTGTCATCTGGACTATCCAGGAGACAGGCAAGAGCGTCCATCTGTCTCTTGAGTTCAAGATCGAGGAAGACAAGAAATCACCACCCTACTCGGGGAGAGGTAGTACCTTTGATGAGAGGATCCCCTCTCACACTGGTCCTCACCCGAGTAGGTCAGGATGCCCTGAAAAGAGAAAGAGAAGAAAGAAGAGCCCATCCACCAAGCGGAGGGATTCCCGATGCTTGGAGGCATTTTTGGAGATGAAGAAAGAGAAAGGTGAGGAAAAGAAAGAGCCAGAGGCGGCCACCACTTCCCCTCCCACTCCCACAGACAGCCCCATCCAAATGCCGGCTTCCCAGTCGGTATTGTCGGATGTGGAAGAGTCTGTGGAGACTGAGGTGGAAATGGAAGCTGCCCTCTCGCCTCTTCCTGATCCCCACTCGCCTCTTCCTTCTAAACCAGAATGCCAGGATGTGGACGACAGGATAGAGAACATCTTACGGGAACACAAAACACAAGGGGATCTTCACAGGCAAAAGATGGACAGGAAATACCAAGTATTCCTCCAACAAGTCGAAGAAGCCAAAAAACAAATAGATGCCAGAAACCTACAACAACAAAAGACTCAGCAATCACCCACAACCACTCCAGACTCAGCTAGGACCAGACCCTACAAAACTCAGCAACCACCATCAGGCAGCCCACCAACCACACCAACTACCACTGTCTCTCCTTCCAAACCTCCACCTCTGAAAAAGAAGCAGAAAAACACAAGCGCCGCTAACAACCCACAACTTCTCCTCCTTTACCACGGTCTGACACTTTCAAATTCTACAGCTAATGAGGGTCGAAAGGGACTTGCTCCCCAAATCGTCCCTGCGCGCCTTCGGCGGGCAAAACCATTTGATTCTGACCTTTTCAGGTGTGTCGGTGTTGACCATAAAATTTCTGACAGAAATCAGTTGATACGAGCTGGTGGACTCATAGAGAGAGATGTATTAGAGCTTTTTACTTGGATTTTTTTAAAATGAACATCATTTGTGATCTTCTTGATTCAGTCTATCACTGGTCATTGTTTGCCGCTTTTCTTCCAAGCGGGTAAATGTGCTACGCTTCAAGTACAAAATCCATCTGGACTCTCAATTTACAATGAAATCCTTTCTCGCCTGACCGGGGTGGCGCCTCACCAGTGATGTAACTTTGATAATCTAAAGGTGGAGAGTGGCATTATTAATTAGGAAAGGCAAGAGTTAATGCGACGAAGGCTATGGTTTTCACTCTGATAATTTGCAGAGCTAAGGCCTAGATGCAAGGCCTTTTAGTTTTTTCCATTACTCTATTTCCCAATATTGAAGCGCAGAAACCGGGTATCGGGAATATATACTCTCCCAAAAAAGAAAGTGTGCGTGCTAAAAAATAACACTAAAAAAAGATATATATCATTTTCATTCATGGAAATTTTATTCAATCACAGATGAATCAATTTGTGATCAACACGAGAAATTTCATTACGCTACGACGAATACTCTTGGTGCCATGGAGAGTCAAAGACACTAAGGGTCAAACACAAAAGTCACACACTCAATATCTGGTATGACCTCCGTCTGCATCGACTACTGCTGTGCATCTATGCCTCAAGGAAGCGAACAAGTTAGCATGGAAGTGTTGTGGGATGTTGTTCCATATTCTGATAAGCTGTCTTTGGAGTTCCACAAGCGTTGACGGTGCATGGGGAAGCAGGCGAAGCTGACATTTCATTTCGTCCCATACGTGCTCAGTGGGTGAGATATCGGGCGAATTTGCGGGCCAGGGAAGAACATCCACTTGTTGTTGCTGCAGATACTGTTGAACAACATGAGCTGCGTGGGGTCGGGCGTTGTCCTGCTGTAGAATGACGCCGGGGCCATGACATTGCAGAAATGGGACAACAACAGGTGTAAGCACTTCATCACGATATCTGGCTGCATTGAGATTGCCATCAATAATGACCAGCTCAGTGCTGTTACGGGCAGTGATGCCACCCCACACCATGAGAGACCCTCCCCCATAACGGTTTCGCTCCACGACACATGGATCTGCGTAGCGTTCGTTTCGACGTCTGTACACTCTCTGGCGGCCATCTGATGATGAAAGATGGAAACGACATTCATCTGTGAATAAAACACGTTGCCACCAGTGTAAGGGATGTCTGAGATTTGTCTACACCACTGCAGTCGAGCACGATGATGACGTAACGTCAAAATCGGACGAATTGCAGGTCTTCGAGGACGTAAGCCATATTCTCTCAGCCGGTTAATTACTGTTTGAGGATGTATCCGTCTCAGGTTAGGGATGTTCCTGGCTGTCGTCGTTGCCATTTGTTGCTGGTTCCAGAGATGGACGACACGGATATACCGATCTTGTGCAGGGGTGGTAACTCGGGGTCTCCAGGAGCGGGGTCGGTCTCGAACGTCATCATGTTGTGCATGTCAATGGACTAGCCTGTCTACAGTGTTACAGTGGCAGATCAAATGCTGGGCAACCTCTCTCTGTGTTCTGCCAGCTCTAATCATACCCAGGGCAAGGAGACGTTGATTCATTGTCAATCTTGGCATGCTAATATGGAGTCGTTTTGAATGTGAACGATAGGAAGGCCTTACTTTAGTGTTTAAATACCCAAGGATTCACACTGCTGCATGAATTTTCAGACTCTCCACGTGCAAAACATGCCTTTTCAACAAACGTGCAGCACGTCATTTAACGTTAATGCAATTTTAAAGGGGAAAGCTGTTTTTGTGTTCAATATAACTTGTTCATGAACAGGTTAACACTCTTTACACCTACGAAATTATTTTTTTGGAGTTTGATCAATTTCTGCAATGCACACTTTCTTTTTTGGGCGAGTGTATGTTTCCTGTTCTGTGTTTCACAGCCGTCATTTAGACGTAAAATTTGTGTATATTTCATTCATATTCGTGGAATATCTGACAAAGGAATTTCAAAGTAAACTGATTTCCATTACTATTATAGCACCTTAAACGGATCAAACAAAAGCAAAAACCCCGCTTCTATAGTTCTTATGCCATTAACTGCCTTCGCCCATACAATTAAACACCAAGTACAAGTTGACCAGCCATGGGTACGAGTTGTTCAACCTTGGGTACGAGTTGTCCAACTGTCGGTACGAGTTGTCCAGCTGAAAATGGGTATGAGTCGTCCAATTTTGGGTACGACTTGACTGGTACGAGTTGCCATGGGTACAAGTTGTCTAGAAACCAAAATTATGACTGCATATTTAAACACAATGAACTTATTTTCTAACACTACATTTATTCTGTTGTGCTGACTACAGAACTGTTAACTGTTGGCCATCTGTACCCAGAAAATTTCGAATGGAATTAAAAAAAAATGTTTCAATGATGAAAAGAAAAGTTTTGTGTAGGGCACAAACGTCCCACATAAATGAAGTTTGATAAAGATACTTTCTAAGTTCCAATGTTTTTGAAGTAACTGAACATTAGGACATCTTTTCCTGTTAACATTTCCAGACTTGGGAAATTATTACCTAAGCAGACTTTGATAAGAGCAAACCACAGGTGGAGGTGCTCTGTGGGACAGTGTGGGTGGGTGGGTGGGTGGGTGGGTGGTGGTGGTGGTGGTGGTGGCTAATGAAGAAGAGAATCCTGGGGGGGGGGGGGGGGGGGGGGGGGGGGCAAATCAACAGTTATTTTATGATTTTTTAACATAGCATAAATGCATCAGCGTAGTTGACAACTAGTTCTGGATATAACCTGGTGTTAATAGTGGTCCATGAGCTGAAAATTCACAAGTTTTTTCTTTTATTTTGTCCCCGCGTGAACTGTTCCCTGAAATCCATCCCATTTCCCTGAAAATCACCCTCAGATTCCCTGAAAAATTATTCTGGAGGTTAACATGTCTTGGTAAAGGGTTAACTGCTTAATTTGTAAATTATGAGGGCGGATGCAGCCAATTCGTTAGGTAAAGGGTAAAAGGCCTGGGGGAGGTGGGTTTGTAAAAAACAAACAAACCTTAAAAACTCATATTTAATCCACACCAAAAGATGCCAGTGAAACTTTAACTTACCATCCGCACGACAATCAATATGCATTACAAACTTATCAAAACTGTCCTGCGGTACTGAATAAAATCATGCCACAAGACTGACTGAAAGTTGTATCTTTTAAACAACCCAGTATGGTGCAGCCGCATTTTGATTTAAAAAAAAGGTTTTTACAGCCTTTACCACCAAAGTTTACTTTCTGTTTGTCCTATTCATAGTTTATTTGAAAGATAATTCCTGAAAATTACTTTGTATTTGTTATTTTTAAGAGTTTATATAAAACAAAGTTATAAGTTTTTCTGGAGGAGTGATTTGTAATTTTATTATATACCTATCAATGATACACTGTGCTTTTCTACCATCGAATCCTGACACTGAATGGTTTTTAGATTCCGTATCAGATGGATGGTCTCAGAACATCAGAAAGAGGGCGGAACTGGAGAACGTCAATCGGGTCTGCCAGGTTACCAACTGTTTCTTGGTACACTTCATTTGTGTAAATAAACACTATCGAATAACGTGAATTTCTAATATTGTTCTTGACTATTTTTATATTGATTTCTCGTTTGAAAGGTGAATGTCTATAACATCATATAATAAACAGATCATTATGACAGTAAAGTGATCTGGTTTGTCGCATTCCATCAAGTTGATGAGGTCAGATCGCCAGATCACTCTCGCTACCTTCGGCAGCTCATGTGGTCCAGTGACCTGTTGTCAACTCGACGGAATACGACAAACCAAACCACTTTACTGTCATAATTATCTATATTTATTACTTTTTCCGGTGCAGTTCCTTTGAATGACTGGATTGATAAGTATTTCTGGAGCACTATAATATTTCCAATCTGAAGACAAAATAGAGTTCGAACACTTGAATGAGTAGTCAATTCAATAGTTTCCAGTAACTTTCAAGTATATTTTCAAGGTTTGCCAACGAGTTCAAGGTGGAAAATTCTAGGATTTTTAAAGATTTTTTTGGACAACAAGACAGCTTCCTCCATGAGAATAACATAGTTAAAAGAATATGAAAGTTTGGGGAAACTGAACTCCAATTTCCTATTTTAACTCTTAGAGACCTAATTCCGACTTTGATAACTTTTCAATGCAAAGGAACAGGTGCCCTAACATGCATTATTTGGGTTAACCCAAAACTTTGTCAGATGTTTCTAAGCAAGTCTTGGCTGCCTCTATAGGCAGCCAAGACTTGACTAGAAACAACTACAAAGCCATAGGAGGTAGACTTTCAAATAAAATCAACTAGAGGTATTGTGAGCAAGCTCACAAAGTGATACCCCCCACGCCTGAAATGTAAGTTAGATTATCTCTCCTTGGAAATGTCAGAACGGAATTATATTGCTTCATGCACTTCTTCATATGGAGTTCTTCCATTGTGTAAAGTTTCATGAAAATTCTTCAAACGGTTTAGGAGGAGTTGCGCTTATAAGGATGGACAGACGGACAGACGGACGGATGGACAGGGTGATTCCTATATACCCCCCAAACTTTGTTTGCGGGGGGTATAAAAATGTATAAAAATCTCCAGGCCCTTAAGGGTTGATGTCATATCACGATCACTTCTGCAATCTGATGTATAGATCTCATTCCAAGAAGCAGATATTTTTATTACATAGACGAGATCAATCCCAGCAATTGATTTGTTTGTTGTGAAGCAAGCTGGGTATTGGTGAAATAAATCTCATCTGATCCCCCAATACCTCATTTTTCAAGGGTTTTCAAAGAAAGTTCACTAATTCCAGGACTTTCCAGATCCTTGGCAAGGGATTTTTAAATTCAAGGAATGTAAGGAGGCATGGGACTCCAGCTAAAGCACTGTGACTTTGGTCATACAAAGAAGTGAATTTCAGTATTCTGCTTTTCTCTTACATTATTAAACCATATAGAGGCAGAAAGAATAACTACTGACCTTTTCAAAGGCACAATAAAATCAGTTACCACGGGAATGTAAAAAAGATTGGAAAAACAAGTATTTCATATGACAATAGGCCCCAAGGGACCTTAATCGCTCACCTGATAAATTGTTTGAAGGGTTCAGTGTACTTTCGCCTACAGTGCACATTCGCCTACAAAAATTATCAGGTAAAAGTGTAGGCGAAAGTCCACTAACTAAGGTATAGGGATTAGTAGCTAAATATCTGCTCTACCCACAATAAAATTGACTGACCGTTTGGTGATTGAGAGAGAGAGCGAGGGAGAGAGAGAGAGAGGAGACAGAGAGTGAGAGATATTCCAATAAAATTTATATTCATAGGTTTTATTGACAAATATCGATACAATTTATCCCTCTCTCTCTCTCTCTCTCTCTCTCTTTCTAGTCTCAATAAAAACATACAACATAAAAACATACAAATATGAGTACTATTGAAACCGGCTCACTGAGCAAGGTTTTACTGACAAATAACATAAAATAACATAAGAAAAATACAAACACATAACATAAGAAAAAAAAAGAAAAATGCTGGGAATGAATGGTCGGTCAGTCCATTTATTGTGGGTAGAGCAGGTAATTAGCTACTAATCCCTATACCTTAATTAGTGCACTTTTGCCTACACTTTTACCTGATAATTTTGTAGGCGAAAGTGCACTGTAGGCGAAAGTAGATGACACCGTTTGAAGAAGGATTTATGGTCACATTCAGCATCTATGTCAATAAAGTTAATCTAATTTAGCCAGGTGAGTTGGGGGAGAAGGGTCTGTTTGTTGATTTTTTTTAGTTTTTTTGTTTGTTTTTATCCCTAAAATCACACAAACTCCTTCAAAACTCATTTTGAATTAAAACAAAAAATCACATAGTTGATCCTATCCACTTCCTAAGCTGAATCTCACTCCACTTAGAATGCAACATACCAAATATCAAAATGCTTCTCACTGATAGATCTGAAGAAGATTTTTGCTGAACCCTTTACCCAATGCAGACGATTTCAAAATTTATTATTTTAAATATCATTTTTTAAATTTTTTCAAAAATTTCAACAAAACCATATCATGTGACCCCTCTTTGGAACGAGTTCGACAAGCTCGTCCCAAAGAGGGGTCACATGATATGGTTTTGTTGAAATTTTTCGAAAAATAATACTTTTTCAGCTGCTGAATTTGCATATTACGCGGGCGGATGTGACCGAATCGTTGGGTAAAGGGTTAAATAATATTCCTCATACTGCACTATGTTAAAGTTTGAGTTCCCAAAGTTCCCAAAGGGAGCCCAAATATGACCCTAGGGATTTGATTTTAACAAACTTGAACCTGACTCAGCTAAGGTTGCTCTATACCAATCATCAAGAGATTCTAAAGGCTGAATTTGAAGAAAATTTTTAAAACAATTTTATCATATTAGATTGAGTTAAAATTTGGGTTCCCAAAGGGAGCCCAAATATGAACTCAGGGACTTGACTGAACAAGCTTGAATCTCACCCCACTAGGAATGCTACATACCAAATATCAAAAGATTCTGACTGATAGAGCTGATGAAGAAAGTTTTTAAATAATATTCCTCATATTGACCTTTGTTAAAGTTCAAGTTCCCATACGGAGCCCAAATATGACTCCAGGAACTTGCTTTGAACAAATTTGAATCTGATCCCTCTAAGGATGGTCTACACCAATTATCAAAAGATTTTGACTGCTGGATCTGAAGAAGATGATTATTTTAAAAAATGTCATATTGGACTGGGTTAAAATTCAGGTTCCCATTGGGAGCCCAAATATGAACCCAGGGACTTGATTTGAACAAATATGAATGTTACCCCACTAAGAATGCTACATACCAAATATCAAAAGATTCTGACTGATGAATCTGAAGATTTTTAAAGAATCTTCCTCATATTACACTAAGTTAAAATTCTGGCTCTCACAAGGATTCCAAAGATGATTCCTGGGATTTCATTTGAACAAACTTCAAGCTGACCAGTATACAAAATATCGAGTCATTTTGACTGGTAGATCAAAAGAACATTTTTAAATACATTTCACCATATTGCACCACGTTAAAATTTGGGTTCCCATAGGAGACCCCAATATGAACCCAGGGACTAGTTTCAAACAAACCTGAATTTTCCCCCTCTAGGGATGTTGTATACCAAGTATTAAAAGACTCTGATTGGTAGTTCTGGGAAGGATTTTAAAATTTTGTGGGGTACTACCAGAATTATGCCCCTTGGGGGTGTGGCAACTAGGGGTGGGCGGTTTTGAAATTTGCATTTCGGTTTGGTTTCGGTTTTGTGCAGAAACTCGGTTTTCGGTTCGGTTTTCATTTTTTTCAAAATATATTGTAGAAATCCACATTTTAGAGGGTAATGTACACATAAAAAGTGTCTGTATTTGTCATCCAAGTCGTGAGGCTCATACAGCGTGATGAGTCATCCGGGTTACTCAGTGTTCACCACTTTTCTCAAGAATATACATATTGTGTTGGGCTACTGTTGTGGGCTACAGTGGTGGAGCCATGATGTATCCAGGGAGACCAGCCCCCCCCCCCCCCCCCCAAACCCAAATCCCACTTGCTCCTCCCATCCCCAAATCTGAAAAGATTCTTTTTGATTTCCTGCCCTCAGTACAAGTACAGTACCCTCAGTCCTGAGATTCCCCCTCCCCAAACTCTTCACCAGCATGGTCCACCAGGATTTCACACAATGGCTCCACCACTGGTGGGATCTGCCTTGTTCTGTCAGTGAGATTTGGGGCCTTGTCAAGATGCAGAAATTTACAAGAAAAGCTACATTTCAGCAAAAATTAACATTTCCTTATTTTGTATGGAGTCGCTAAGCTCTCACCTTGATTTTGGTCGATAATATGCAATTGTTGTGCTTATTTCGGTAATTATCACACCGCTCGAAAATAGACTGCCCCGTGTTTCTTAATGGTTCATGCTTCAAATGACAGTGGAATAAAAGGAACACAAATCATATTTCTTGTGATTTTGATAACTATTATTGCAGTAAGTTGTGATTTACGAATCACTTTTATTGGTAACTCACGGTCACCCACTCCAATGTTTTCACAATATCTCTCCTAATTTTGACTGTAGAGGTTCATTTATTACTTTAGTTTTGCCAAAACATAGTGAGAAGTGCCAAGGCAAAGATATTACCAACTTTACTTTGCCCTCTTGGCTGAATCCTGTGTTGATTTCATCTCAGTCAAGACAGGCGATTGATGTTTTTGAAGGGAGACGGCTGCATAATGGGATTTGAAAGAAAGTTTGCAATATTGCATCTTAGGATTTGTTGTGTTCACAAAATACACCTGGTCATGGGAAAACATGTGTTGATTATAACAACTTCATATTGGGAATGCAGCGTGTATACCTGACAGACCTGCAGTACTGCGCAATTCCTTAAAGTAAGTTCAAATAGTATACAAACAATTCCCAATAAGTTTAAAAACAAGAGGCCCCTAGGGGCCTGAGGGCGCTCACCTGACATGGTAGCCTAAATATCAACACAGAGAATTGATTTCAACAAGTTGCATCTGCTCCTCCTAAGAAAAGCTTATACCAAATATCCAAAGATTCTAACCAGTGGATCTAAAAAAAAGGATTTTTAAAGAATATTCCTCATATATATAAAGTAATAATTCAGGCTCCCACAGGGAGCCCATATATGAACTCAGGGACTTGGCTTTAACAAACTTGACTCTCACCACCCTCTCACCCCCCTAAGGATGCTGCACACCAAATATCAAAACATTCCAACTGCTGGATCTGAAGAAGAAGATTTTTTAAAGAAAATTCATCATTTTCAACTAAGTTACAATTAGAGCTCCCACAGTGAGTCCAAATGTGGACCTAGGGACATGGCCTGAACAAATTTGAATCTCACCCCATAAGGACGCTGCATACCAAATATCAAAACATTCTGAAGAAGATTTTTAAAGAAAATTCCTCATTCTGAACTAAGTTATAATTCGGGCTACCACAGTGAGCCCAAATATGAACCCAGGGACTTGGCTTGATCAAACTTAAATCTCACCCCCCTAAGCATGGTGGATACCCAATATCAAAAGATTCTGCCTGCTAAATCTTGGGAAGAAGATTTTCAAAGAAATTTGCCTGAAATGCACTAAGTTCAAATTTGGGCTCCTATACTGAGCCCAAATATACACCCAGGGGGCCGATTTGAACAAAGTTGAATCAGATCCACCCCACAATGTTGCATACCAAATATCAAAAGATTCTGCCTGCTGGATCTGGAGAAGAAGATTTTTAAAGAAATTTGCCTGAAATGCACTAAGTTCCAATTCGAGCTTCTATAGTGAGCCCAAATATGAATTTAGGGAGCCGATTTGAACAAACTTGAATCAGATCCACCCCACAATGTTGCATACCAAATATCAAAAGATTCTTCCTGCTCGATCTGGAGAAGAAGATTTTTTAAGAAATTTGCCTGAAATGCACTAAGTTCGAAATCGGGCTCCTATACTGAGCCCAAATATGAACCCAGGGGGCCGATTTGAACAAACTTGAATCAGATCCACCCTACAAAAGATTCTGCCTGCTGGATTTGGAGAAGAAGATTTTTTAATGTTTTTCCCATTGCCTCAGTGTTAAAAAGTGCTGACTCAGCACTTTTTCAAAGTCATGAAAAAAATACCTTGTGATCAAACCGATAGAGATTTTTTTTAACCATTCTATTCTACTAGATAAAAGTGAGCTTTATACAAAATAAGAATTCTCTGTGCCGTGTAGTTTTGGAGATATGGCAGTTTTAAGGTTTTTCCTATTTTTAGCTCCTGAGGTTCCCACGGGGCAATGAGAAAAATTTTTTTTGCATCAATCAACTACTTATGACCCATTATCATCACATATCAAATTTGGTTCAAATCGACCTCATGGTTCAGAAAATAGAAATTTTAGGCATGGCCAAAATTTTTTCCCCTCTCATAACGAAGGCAAATAATGCCCGACAAACTTCTCTTGAACACACTTGATTCTACACATCGAAAGGAAGCTGCATACCAAATATCAAGTCTCTGCTACTGCTGGTTCTTGAGAAGAAGATTTTCAAAGATTTTGGTGCCCCTTGGGGGCGTGGCCCCACCCAGGAGGAGGGGCAACTTCATTTGAACAAATCTGAATTGACATTAGGTAATAAACATTTACCCAACATTTGAAAAATATTGGCCCAGTGGTTTCTTCGGAGAAGTTGGTTTTGTAAAGTTTACGCCGGACGACAACAGACGGCGACGGACGGACGGAAAGCGATTAGTAAAGCTCACCTTGAGCTACGCTTAGGTGAGCTAAAAACTTTCAATAGCTACCTGCCATCCATTTAACAGGATATGTTCTATTTTAATTTAACCATTTTATTGTTGACAAAAAAACAGAACTGCTAATGTGCAGCGTTATCTATGAGCATGTGACTTCAGAGAACGTGCCAGTAGTCGATTAATTAACATAATTTACTCGTCATTTTTCCCATGTGAACTTTGATGATTAAAAACTCAATAAATTTTATGTTTACATCCAATCTAATTTACTATGCACCGTACGCAGATAATTTTGGGTCAAAGGTAATGATATTACTTTCACACCATATACTGTCAGGTAACATGCAATACCTATTTGGGCGAATATGAGTGAGTCTGGGGCTGTGCCCGGTTTATTAAATGTACTTAACGATTCTTCAATTGCATGTGTGGATTTATACGTAAGACTTTTTAATTTTTCATATTCTTTCTGGTGGTGGTTCTGTAGATATTGTTTAAGATACAAGAAATTTGCTACCACTATTGGGGGGGGGGACTTGTTGTCAGTCCTCTCGAAGTAAGCATGAATGGCACAGCATTTACCTTTGCCCGACATTTAAGCCTTTGGTGTGCGGAAAGCAAGTGATTGAGTGGTCATAAACTTAACCAATTCTGGGAAATGTGTTGAAACAAAAAGTCTCGTTTTTTTTTTTATGGCGGCGGTTCGGTTTTGGTTTTAAAAAAAAAACTGAACCGATAAACTGCCCAGCCCTAGTGGCAACTTTATTTGAACAAACTTGAATTGACATATGATAAGGTACATGCATATCAAATTTGGTTCCATTCAACACCAGTGGTTTGTGAGAAGTCAATAATGTAAAGTGCATGCTGTATGGATGGACAGGCGACAGATAATGGATGGACGACGGACAGACAGTGATCACTTAAGCTCCCTCTGAGCTTCGGTCATGTGAGGTAAAAATTTTAAATTAAGAGTAAAGTCAAGAGGTGATACCTTAATCAAAATTTTCACAGATTTGAAATTTTGGAATATGCTCATGTTTTTGTGCTACTTTTCATTGAAATTGGTTCAAAAACGCAGGAGTTGTGAATACAAGAATTTCTTATAGCATTCTATATTAGGTTACAATACACTAAATGGAGGCAAAAGCGTGCCCCAATGGATTTAACCTCAACATTTAATAGAGCATAAAATGAAGGAGATCAGCTGATTGGGGCAATATTTATTGATTTTGAAACCCTCAATAAAAATGTCACAGCATTTGTTTTAAAAAGACTTAAAATGTTTGCACTGGCTGTCCTCTCAAAATTGTGAGAATTGAAAAATAAAGTGAGAGGGCCAAGTAAAATATGTCTTTTCAATTGAGTGTGAAACTGGACGGTAGTTGGGGAATCGTCAAATTTGAACACAGAATACACACAGTGACATATATTTTTTTCCTGTTCTTTCCTTTAATGAGATGATATACTAAGTGGATTCAGGACTATTTTCCCCCAAATGGCCTTGATGAGCTTAGTTAGGAGACAGGAAAATGTCAACACTGTCACCAATGCATATCATTTAGTGTATTGCAACCATTAAATTCAAGTTAGAGAGGAGATAACTTGGTCAAAACATGGATATATTTTGGAAATATATGCATGTCCACTTGCTGGTCATGATATGTAAAAAAAACTCATCAAAATCAATTCACAAATGCAGGACCTGAGCACACAAGAATTACATACAAAAGGATGGATGGATGGATGGATGTACAGACAGACGGATGGTCAGACAGATAGGCAGACATACAGACAAATGTGTGGATGTACAGCTATACAGGGTAAGAAAAAACAAGAGGTCCCATGGGCCTGAAGCACTCACCTTGAAAAGAACATAATATAAACAGAGTCCAAGAATGAATCTACATTAAGCAATCCATCTCCATAGGATACATTGTCAATCCTTGAGTCCCTGAGGAGTGACAAAAATAGTCCAAGCATCATGCCTTTTCTTCAGTTGATAACGTAAAATGTGGAACTCCCGTATGAAGCCCCTTTATATAACCTATGTGGATTAAGCCCTGCTCAAATTGCGCTAAGTTAAAATTTGGGCTACCATAGCGAGCCCAAATAAATACCTAGGGACCCAATTTAAACAAATTTGAATCTGAACCCACTAGAGATGTTGTATACCAAATATGAAAGCATTCTGACTGGTGGATCTGAAGAAGATTTTCAACTCTTTACCTGCTGCTGGCAGATATTCTTGCCCATGACAGTAAATCTCTTGCAACTAGAAAAAGTAAAAAAAGCTTCATTTTTACAAACTTGTATCTGCCCCTCTATGGATGCTGTATACCAAATATCAAAAGATTCTGACCATTGGTTCTGGAGAAAAGATTTTTTAAAAAATTTTGCAAATATGCTGACTCAGCATTTTTTCGATGGCCTCTACAGAACAACCTAACATAAACAATGGCAATTTTTTTTACCATTCAATTCGATTGGTCCTAAGGATGCTTCATACCAAATAACAGCTCTCTGTTCCATGTGGTTTGAGAAATATGGGCATTTGAAAATATTTCTATTTTTAGCTCCCATATGAAGCCCCTTGATATAACCTATGTGGATTAATCTTAGTTACACACCTCTTGAGGGCACTGAATACAACATTTCTAATTTTTCAACCACATGGCCAATTCTGGCTCCCATAGGGAACCCAAATATTAACCCAGGCACTCGATTTGAACAAAGTTTGAGAAATATGGGCATTTGAAAATATTTCTATTTTTAGCTCCTGGGGTTCCCATCGGGATGCAGGAACTTTTTTTTGCAGGAGTCAAGTACTTATGAACAAATAATGCCACATACCAAATTTGGTTCATATAGAATATAGAAATTTTGGGTGGGGCCAAAAATCTTACCCCATCCATTACAAAGCCAAATATTGCTTCACGAACTTCGTTTGAACAAACTTGATTCTACACCTCAAAAGGAAACTCCATAATAAATATCAAGTCACTGTACCCACTGGTTCATGAGAAGAAGATATTAAAAATATTTTGGAGCATTTTCCCCCACCCCCTCCCTGTGGGGTTGGCCATGTCGAGTTGAACAAACATGCAATGCCCCTCCAGGACCATCACTCACAGAAACTTTCACTCGAATTGGCCAAGTGGTTTTGGAGAAGAGCAAAACATGGTGTTGACGGACAATGGACAGAGAGCGATTAGATTAGCTCAGCTTGACTTTTTCAGGGTGAGCTAAAAAATGAAGAGGTAAAATTGTATCGAAAACAGTACTTACATGTAATTTTTTCAAAAGAACAGAATCAGGAGCTGAGGTGGTAGTTGTGTTCTGTTTGCTGGAATTTTTGTATTGATTCTGAGCTGAATATCTGTTGTTTGGACAAATCTTGAAAAGGCAGTCTGTAAAATAAATATACTTTTGAATCCTATGTCACATTGAAATTTAAATAAAAACTTTAGTGTTCATAATTATCTGTGTTGCCTTGAAATACATGCAAGGCATAGGGTTCATGAACTCATCATCATCAACATTAACAATTTTTTTCTCAAAAGGAATCAAGGTTTAAAAATGAAACAGTTCACAAATAATTTCATTCAGGTATTCAGGCCTGTTGTTTTGAGACGAGCGATCGCCCTTGTCCTTTATGTCCTGAATAATTTGAAAATAAAGAGTGTGGCGAATTCTAAACACCTCAAGCTCATTCCAATGAGGGGTCACATCATATGGTTATGTTGAAATTTATTTATTGGTGTTTAAGGTCACATATTTCTACACAATGGCTAATCATGACCACAACAGTTTTATGGGTGAAGGAAGCCGGAGTACCCTGAGAGCAACAGCGAGCAACTGTCAGCTCCCCAACATACTGACTCCACACAGCAGGGTTAGCATTGGTTGAAGACAGGTGCACCATCGACATGCAGTACGCCTTTATGAACTGATCTTCACGAAACTTCTTGGGTACCTTTGTTTTCACCTTGGGACAGGAATGAATGTGTTTTGGGGTGCCTTTCTTATCACTGTGCTATGAGAACAATTATTTTGGGGTTCAGTCAGACCCACTCTGGGACTCAAAGATTTCTTTTCTAGTTTAGCATCTGACTGTCACCCACCTTTACAATACTTTACCTATATATCTGTTACAGGCTAGTCAGTATTTATGTACAGGCCGTTACAATACTTTATATGTCCCTACTGTGCTTTCATTAGCCCTGCGAAAATTTTTATTTATTTATTTTTTTTTTTTTTGGGTGGGTGGCCGTGGATATAGCCGTGGTGCTATCCATCTGTCTGTTTGTAGATGGCGTTGGTTTCTACTCTTTAACTAAAATTCCGCGTGGACGACTGAAACCAAACTTGGCATGTGGGTTAGGTATGATGAGAGGAAGAGCCCTATTAATTTTGAGGTCATTGTGCCCAAGGTGGTCAAGGTCAAATATCACAGTGACCTTGAATTTAAATATTTACCAGAGTTGGCTTCTCTGGTTTAAATTTTGCTTGCCCGATTGAAAATAAACTTGGCTTATAGGTTGAAAGAACCCTGTTTATTTTGGGGTTATTGTGTCAAAGGTAAAGGTCAAAGTGACCTTGAATTTTAAATTTTAGCAGTCAAGAGTTGGCTTCCGCTCTCGAATTAAAATGTTGTTAACCTGATCAAAACCAAACTTGGCATGTGGGTCGGACATAATAAGAGGAAGAACCCTATGTATTTTTTAGGTCATTGTGCCAAAGGTCAAGGTCACAGTGACCTTGAAATTAGCATTTTATTGGTCGGAGCTGGTTTCGGCCCTATTAATTATTAAAATTATGCATTCCCATTCGAAACCTAACTTGCATGTGGGTCGGACATAATAAGAGGAAGAATTCTACATATTTTTAGGTCATTGTGCCAAAGGTCAAGGTCACAGTGACCTTGAACTTAAAATTTGATCGGTCCCGATTAAAACCAAACTTGACATGTCATCAAATACAGATAATTATGTCTCCCCTTCACCGAAGGGAGACATATTGTTTTACACTGAATTCTTCTCCTTCTCGTTGTTGTTGTTCTTCTTCTCATACAACCGTGTCTGGGCCAGAACTTTTTTTTATCTTTTGACCTAGGCTTAGGATATTTAGCATTTGGGTGTATCATCATGAGATGATGTGTCATGTACCATCATGACCCACATATGACCCTGACCTTTGCCCTCCGGGTCAAATTACTGATTTTTTTGGCAAGTAAGCTTGTCCGGGCCAGAACTTATTTACCTTTTCACCTCTGCTTATGATATTTGGCATGTGGGTGTATCACTATGAGACGATGTGTCGCATACCATTATGACTCACATATGACATTAACCTTTGACCTCTGGGTCAAATTACTGATTTTTTGGCAAGTAAGCTTGTCCGGGCAAGAACTTATTTAACTTTTCACCTTGGCTTATGATATTGTTTGTTGGTGGGTAACGTCACACATTTATGCACCATGGCTAATCGTGACACAACATGGAGATGACGTCAAGTTTAGTCAATCGTTGATCAACATGTTGCCCATTTTAGAGGACTTTCACCCCAAGCATTGGTGACTGGGTCCTATTTTACTAGTAAAGCGGAACTGGTTTACCACAGTAAACAAGTGCTGCTTACTTCCCGGGGTTCCTGGAGGCTTATGATATTTGACAAGCGAGTGTATCACCATAACACGATGTGTCGCGTACCTTCATGACACATATATGACATTGAACTTTGACCTCAAGGTCAAATTACTGATTTTTTAGCTCAACTTTGGCGAAGCCAAATTTGAGCTTATGCCATGGCCAGTCATCCGTCTGTCCATCAACAATTCAATACGGCTCAGGCTAGAGGCTGTGTTTATGAACCGATCTTTACGAAACTTCTTGGGTACCTTTGTTATGACCGTGGGACGAGAACGAGTGTTTTTGGGTTCGGTCCAAAATTCAAGATGGCAGCCACCCACCATTTTGTACCGATGATGCAGAAATCTGTTTTTTGCACAGAACTTTCATATGAAAGCGCTGATTTGAATAATTTTTTGTATGAACGTTTAGTACCATGGGATACATCACATATAATACAGGTTTTTTTCTTGTACGTAAATTATGCAAATTAGGCTAACGTTGATGTATTTCACCTAAGTCTGTACAAAATGGCCACCAGCAGACAACTTGAATTTCGGATCAGACTCAATTAAACACTCGTTCTCGTCCCACGGTCATAACAAAGGTACCCAAGAAGTTTCGTAAAGATCGGTTCATAAATACGGCCTCTAACCCGAGCCGTATTGAATTGTTGACGGACAGACAGACAGACAGATGACTGGCCATGGCATAAGCTCAAATTTAGATTCGCCAAAGTTGAGCTAAAAAATCAATAATTTGACCTTGAGGTCAAAGATCAAGGTCATATGTAGGTCATGATGGTATGTGACACATTGTCTCATGGTGATACAACCACACGCCTAATATCATAAACCGAGGTGAAAAGGTAAAAAAGTTTTGGCCCGGACAAGCTTACTTGCCAATGAAAGTGTCAATGACACTGTAGCTCAACTTGTCAAGACATGTACATGTATAGTATGTGACACAGCAATGACAAACATCTAGGTAATGACCTGATAACAAAGGTACATATAAAGTATTGTAACGGCCTGTACATAAATACTGACCGTAGCCTGTAACAAATGTTTTGGTAAAGTATTGTAAAGGTGGGTGACAGTCAGATGCTAAACTAGAAAAGAAATCTTTGAGTCCCAGAGTGGGTCTGACTGAACCCCAAAATATTTGTTCTCATAGCACAGTGATAACAAAGGCACCCCAAAACACACTCATTCCTGTCCCAAGCTGAAAACAAAGGTACCCAAGAAGTTTCGTGAAGATCATAAATTCGAGCTGTATAGAAGTTGTGACAAAAAACTGATTGGACCTAATTTCGGTACAAAATGGCCACTGGCAGCCATCTTGAATTTTGGACCGCACTCAGAAACACTCGTTCTCGTCCCAAGGTGATAACAAAGGTACCCAAGAAGTTTCGTGAAGATCGGTTGATAAATACAGCCTCTAGCCCGAGCTGTATTGACATGTGCACTTACAGTGTATAAGTAGCACTTAATAAATCAAAATTCATCTAATTTGCATAATTTCTGCTCGACAAAAAAACCCATACTGTATGTGATGTATTCCATTTTACTAAACATTCATACAAAAATTTATTCAAATCAGAACTTTCATACAGAAGTTCTGTACAAAAGACTGATTGCACTAATTTTGGTACAAAATGGCTGCTGGTGGCCATGTTGAATTTCGGACCACACCCCAAAACACCCATTCTCATCCCACGGTGAAAACAAAGGTACCCAAGACGTTTCGTAAAGATTGGTTCATAAATATGGCCTCTAGCCTGAGACGTATAGAAGCTGTGTACAAAAAACTGACTAGACCTAATTTCGGTACAAAATGGCCACTGGCAGCCATCTTGAATTTCGGACCGTATTCAGAAACACTCGTTCTCGTCCCGAGGTGATAGCAGAGGTACCCAAGAAGTTTCGTGAAGATCGGTTGATAAGTACAGCCTCTAGCCTGAGCCGTATTGACATGTGTACTTACTGTGTGTAAGTAGCACTGAAAAATTGAAAGTTCATCTAATTTGCATAATTTCTGCACGAAAAAAAACCTGTATTATATGTGATGTATCCCATGGTACTAAACATACACACAAAACATTATTCAAATCAGAGCTTTCATGTGGCAGTTCTGCGCAAAAATCTGATAGCACTAATTTTGAACAAAATGGCTGCCAGTGGCCATCTTGAATTTCAGACCGCACCCCAAAACACTCGTTCTCATCCCACGGTGATACCAAAGGTACCCAAGAAGTTTTGTTAAGACCGGTTCATAAATGCGGCCTCTAGCCCGAGCCGTATTGGCATTTGCACTGACAGTGCTGAAAGTAACACTAAATACATCAAAGTTAGTCTAATTTACATAATTTACGTACGAGAAAAAACGTATGAGAAAAAAACCCGTATTATATGTGATGCATCCCATGGTACTAAACATTCATACAAAAAATTATTCAAATCAGCGCATTCATATGGAAGTTCTGTGCAAAAAAACAGATTTCTGCATCGTTGGTACAAATTGGAGGCTGGCAGCCATCTTGAATTTCGGACCGGACCCAAAAACACTCGTTCTCATCCCACGGTCATAACAAAGGTACCCAAGAAGTTTCGTACAGATCAGTTCATAAATACGGCCTCTAACCAGAGGCGTATTGAATTGTTGATGGACAGACGGACAGACGGACAGACGGCCAGACAGACAGACGGACTGGCGATAGCATAATATAAGGTGTACACTGTACTAAAGAGCTGAGGGGAGGGTTAATATGACCTACAGTTGATGTATGTGGCCCTCACAGTTAACGAATGTCAACGAAAGTTGCCAAGTTACAGTGAAATTATTCCAAAACGAGTCATCCTATCAAGTTACATTGAAATCCCTTCATAAATATGGCCTGCAGACTGTGCTAAAGGTTTTCGGGCTTCAGGCCTGTGTAGCCATGATGGTAGACCGATTGCAACTATAAGGGGTCGTCCTCATCTCGACATTATACTGAGTCATTCTACTAAGTTACAATGAAATCCCTTCACAAATACAACCTATAGTCTGTACTAAAGTTTTTCGGGTTTTGGGTTTGGGAAACCATCATGGTTGAATGATCGTGACCAAAAGGGGGCGTTGTCATCTGGGCATAATCTGGAGAAATCCTACGAAGTTACAATGAAATCCCTTCATATATATATGACCTGTAGACTGTGCTCAAGGTTTTCGGGCTTCGGGCCCCTGAAGCTGTAACAGTTGACCAAACACGACCAAAAGGGGATGTCATCATCTAGGTATTATATGGAGTCAACCTGACAAGTTACAATGAAATCCTTCCATAAATACGACCTATAGACTATGCTGAAGCTTTGGGGTTTTGGGCTCGGGCAGCCATCAAGGCAGAATGATCGCGACCAAAAGGGGATGTTCTTATCTAGACATTATTTGGAGTCATCCTACCAAGTTACAATGAAATCCCTTCATAAATATGACCTGTAGACAGTGCTAAAGGTTTTGGGGCTTCGGGCCCCTGTAGCCATCACAGTTGCCCAATTGCATCCAAAAGGGAACGTTCTCATCTAGACATTATATGAAGTCAACTTACCAAGTTACAATGAAATTTCTTCATAAATGTGACCTGTAGACTGTGCTAAAGGTTTTGGGGCTTTCGGCTCGGGCAGCCATCCTGGTTGAATGAGCATAACCAAAAGGGGACATTCTCATCTGGGCATCATCTGGAGTGATCCTACAAAGTTACAATGAAATACCTTCATAAATATGACCTGTAGACTGTGCTCAACGTTTTTGGGCTTGGGCCCTTGTAGCTGTCACAGTTGACCAATCACGATCAAAAGGGGATGTCATCACCTAGGCATTATATGGAGTCAACCTAACAAGTTACAATGAAATCCTTCCATAAATACGACTTATAGACTATGCTAAAGGTTTTTGGGCTCGGGAAGCCATCAAAGCTGAATGATCGTGACCAAAAGGGGACGTTCTCATCTAGACATTATTTGGAGTTATCCTACCAAGGTACAATGAAATCCCTTCATAAATATGACCTGTAGACTGTGCTAAACGGGTTTTGGGCCCCTGTAGCCATCACAGTTGCCCAATCGTGTCCTAAAGGGGATGTTCTCATCTAGACATTATATGAAGTCAACCAAGTTACATTGAAATCCCTTCATAAATATGCCCTGAAGACTGTGCTAAAGGTTTTCGGGCTTCGGGCTCGGGCAGCTACCATGGTTCAATGATTGGAACCAAAAGGGGAATTCTCATCTGGGCATCATCTGGAGTGATCCTAAGAAGTTACAATGAAATCCCTTCATAAATATGACCTTTAGACTGCGCTCAAGGTTTTCGGGCTTCGGGTACCTGTAGCCGTCACAGTTGACTAATCACGACAAAAGGGGATGTCATCATCTAGGCATTATATGGAGTCAACCAAACAAGTTACAATGAAATCCTTCCATAAATACGACCTATAGACTATGCTGAAGGTTTTTGGGCCCGGGCAGCCATCAAGGCTGACTGGTCGTGACCAAAAGGGGATGTTCTCATCTAGACATTATTTGGAGTCATCCTACCAGGCTACAATGAAATACCTTCATAATTATGACCTGTAGACTGTGCTAAAGGTTTTCGGGCCACTGTAGCTGTCAAGGTTGCCAAATCGTGTCCAAGAGGACGTTCTCATCTAGATGTTATATGAAGTCAACCTACCAAGTTACAATGAAATCCCTTCATAAAAATGACCTGTAGACTGTGCTAAAGGTTTTCGGGCTTCGGGCTCAGGCAGCCATCATGATTGAATGATCACAACCAAAAGAGGACATGCTCATCTGGGCATCATCTGGAGTGATCCTACGAAGTTACAATGAAATCCATTCATAAATATGACCTGTAGACTGTGCTCAAGATTTTCGGGCTTCGGGCACCTGTAGCCATCACAGTTGACCAATCACGACAATGAAATCCTTTCATAAATATGACCTATAGACTATGCTAAAGGTTTTGGGCTCGGGCAGCCATCAAGGCTGAATGATCGCGATCAAAAGGGGATGTTCTCATCTAGACAATATTTGGAGTCATCCTACCAAGTTACAATGAAATCCCTTCATAAATATGACCTGTAGACTGTGCGAAAGGTTTTCGGACTTTGGGCTCCTGTAGCCATCACAGTTGCCCGTTCACGTTCAAAAGGGGACTTTCTCATCTAGACATTATATGAAGTCAACCTACCAAGTTACAATGAAATCTCTCCATAAATATGACCTGTAGACTGTGCTAAAGGTTTTCGGGTTTTGGGCTTGGGCAGTCCTCACGGTTGACAGATCGCGACCAAATAGGGAAGTTCTCATCTAGACATCATACAGAGTCATCCTACCAAGTTACAATGAAATCCCTCCATATTAAACATGACCTGCAGACTGTGCTAAAAGTTTTTGGGTTTTGGGCTTGGGCAGCCATAAGGGTTGACAGATCATGACTAAAAGGGGACGTTCTCATCTAGGCATTATACAAAGGCATTCTACCAAGTTACAATGAAATCCTTTCATAAATATGACCTGTAGACTGTGCTAATGGTTTTCGGGTTTTGGGTATCGGGCAGCCATACCGGTTGACCGATCACAACCAAAAGGGGACGTTCTCATCTAGGCATGACCCCAAACCTGCATATGAAATTTTGTAACGATCAGACAAGAACTACGGGTTGTAGCCTGTGGTAAAGGAAAATGTGAACAGACTCACAGACTCACAAACTAACAGACTCACAGACTAACAGACTTCCACACATGTGATGGCAATAGCTTATCTTGACTTTGTCAAGTTAAGCTAAAAATTGGCTGAGGCCCATGCACCAGGTGGCTGTGTATCAAATTAAATTATCAAATGTGCCTGTTTATCAATTACTATTTTCAACCTTCAGTCTAAAAGCCACAGAGTGAAAATAGTGATGATACCAATCCAAAATGAATAATTTACTCCTGCATACAAAATGGTGATAGAGGGAACCAATCTGTGCAAACAAAGATGAAAAAACAAGAAAATCAAACTGTTTTTATTATTCATGCTGTTCAGTCATATGCTATCTATTTCAAGAAGCAAGAAGTCCATAGACCAAATCAACAGTTTCTGCAATGAATTTCATTGTGAGTTTAGTATGAAGACATATAACAGTAAGAAATAAATTGTTCACATGGGACATTGGAATGGGTAACATCACAGAAACCATTTAAGTGCTAGTATTTTTTTTGGTTTTGCATTCCTATCTTAACCCTTTACCCAACGAATCGCCTGCATCCGCCCAAGTAATATGCAAATTTTTCGAAAAATTTCAACAAAACCATATCATGTGACCCCTCGTTGGAACAAGCTCATCGAACTCGTTCCAAAGAGGGTTCACATGATATGGTTTTGTTGAATTTTTTTGAAAAAAAATTAAAAAATGATATTTAAAATAATAAATTTTGAAATCGTCTGCATTGGGTAAAATGATTACCACAAGACAAGCACTGCTCTATTCACCACAATTCTATGCCGACAAAATAAAACTGCAGACATGCTGAATCGTCTCAATGTAAATGATGATTGCACAAAAGAATTTTGAAACTGGTATGATAACTAGAACTTATTTTATTTATTTATTTATTTATTTATTTATTTATTTAAGGTCACATATTTCTGAACAATGACTAATCATGACCACAACATGGATGTAAAGTCAAGTCAAGTCAGTCGTTTATATATGTATATAGTCGTTTATGTTGCCAATTTGAGAGCAACACTACTTCACTTCTCAGGGTTCCTAAGGGGAAACTAGAATTTCAACTTTATAGAACTATTGATGATTTCACAAACCCTATGGCCTGAGGTGCACCATACTTATTTATTTATTGTTTTTTTTTGCAAAATGGCTTATTGTGCAATAAAATGTTGCCTATTTTAGAGCACATCCACCCTCCAACCCAGTTATTGGTGACTGGGTCCTATTTTACTAGTAAAACAGCTTCACTCCCCAGGGTTCCCACAGGAGGTGACAAAAATGCAAACTAAAGAAAGTCCATCAGACAAAACTGAAATTACCATGGCAGTGATTTTTAATAAGTGTTTGACCACCGAGGTGGCATTAGTCCCCTACAGCACTTTTGTGACATAAGGTGTTTTTGTCACAGAAGAGTATATAAGCATCTTTTGAAAAAAAAAATATTGAGAGTGCATAATCCGCTCACAACAAAAAGTGCAGCTTGAACCATGTTGGAGTGAAGGGTGGTAACATAAAATAGAGAAAAAAGCTTAAAAAAACACAACAAAAATGGCCGCCATGCCGCCATCTTGGATTTTGAAGAAAAAATATTGAACATGCATCATCCCCTCCCAACCCTCAATCCATGTGCCAAATATGCAAAGTGTAGCTTGAACCATGTTGGTGGGAGGGGTGGTAACATGAAAATAGAGAAAAAAAAGCTTAAAAAACACAACAAAAATGGCCGCCATTCCGCCATCTTGGATTTTGAAAAAAAAAATTTTGAGTGTGCAGAACCATTTATCCATGTTCCAAATATGAAAGGTGTAGCTTAAAGCATGTGGGAGGGAGAGGTGGTAACATAATGAAAGTGTCAATGACACTGTAGCTCAACTTGTCAAGACAAAGACATGCACATGTATAGTATGTGACACAGCAATGACAAACATCTAGGTAATGACCTGATAACAAAGGTACATATAAAGTATTGTAACGGTCTGTACATAAATACTGACCGTTGCCTGAAACAAATGTATAGGTAAAGTATTGTAAAGGTGGGTGACAGTCAGATGCTAAACTAGAAAAGAAATCTTAGTCCCAGAGTGGGTCTGACTGAACCCCAAAATATTTGTTCTCATAGCACAGTGATAAGAAAGGCACCCCAAAACACACTCGTTCCTGTCCCAAGGTGAAAACAAAGGTACCCAAGAAGTTTTGTGAAGATCAAAACATTGTGTAAGAAGCACTGAATAAATCAAAGTTCATCTAATTTGCATAATTTCTGCACGAAAAAAAACCCCTTACAATATGTGATGTATTCCATGTTACTAAACATTCATACAAAAATTTATTCAAATCAGAACTTTCATACAGAAGTTCCGTACAGAAGACTGATTGCACTAATTTTGGTGCAAAATGGCTGCTGGTGGCCATCTTGAATTTCGGACCACACCCCAAAACACTCGCTCTCATCCCACGGTGATAACAAAGGTACCCAAGAAGTTTCGTAAAGATTGGTTCATAAATATGGCCTCTCGTCTGACCTGTATAGAAGTTGTGTACAAAAAACTGATTAGACCTAATTTTGGTACAAAATGGCCACTGGCAGCCATCTTGAATTTTAGACCGCACCCAGAAACACTCGTTCTCATCCCAAGGTGATAACAAAGGTACCCAAGACATTTCGTGAAGATCAGTTCATAAATACAGACTCTAGTCTGAGCCGTATTGACATGGGTACTTACTGTGTGTAAGTAGCACTGAAAAAATCAAAGTTCATCTAATTTGCATAATTTCTGCACGAGAAAAAAACCCTTATTATATGTGATGTATCCCATGGCACTAAACATTCACACAAAAAATTATTCAAATCAGCGCTTTCATATGGAAGTTCTGTGAAAAAATCTGATTGCACCTAATTTTGTACAAAATAGCTGCCATCGGCCATCTTGAATTTCGGACCGAACCCAAAAACACTCGTTCTCGTCCCACGGTGATACCAAAGGTACCCAAGAAGTTTCGTAAAGATCGGTTCATAAATACGGCCTCTAGCCCGAGCCGTATTGGCATTTGCACTTACAATGCTGAAAGTAACACCAAAAAACATCAAAATTAGTCTAATTTGCACAATTTACGCACGAGAAAAAAACCCGTATTATATGTGATGTATCCCATGGTACTAAACATTCATACAAAAAATTATTCAAATCAGAGCTTTCATATGGAAGTTCAGTCCTTCGATTTTGAAAAACCCAGGTGCGCATTTAGTTGCTCGCTGCTTTTGGGATTCAGGCGCGCACTTTTTGTGGGGCGCGCAACATCAGGCTTGTACACATTTTTTCGAGACTCACTTGCCCAGGGCAACTGAGTTGTAAAATTCCACTTGCCCTCAGTAATTATGTACTTTCAGGTCATAAATGAAATATAAATCAAATTTTGTTTGGGATTATTCAACATTATTTTGAAAGTCAGTTCGTTTTAGAATGAAAAACTGTTCAATTCCTGTCAAATCTGTCAATATTTTACTTAACTTCCACTTCGGAAAACCCCACTTGTGTCAGTGACTGACAACACAAAAATAGTATTGACGTGACGCAGTTCGTGAATAGAACCAATGAAATGCTTCAGTCAATAAAAGTGCAGGGATCCCTTGCTAAATTTAGGTTATTGAGCAACACTGCAGTAACGTACCGTTCTATTGGTTTAAAACCGAAGTGGGACCTGCGCAGATCACGTTTATTTCCCAGTCTCATATCACCAACTTGTCCGTGTAAATCGAGAAAGACTTTAAAATTTCCCAATTCTGTCAGCTCCTTAAATAAATATAAAGCCTCAAACCTTTCACCCATAACAATCAAGCTGTTTTTCACCAACGTATAATACATTTCAATAATTGGAGAATACATTTTTCTTGATGTATCGGGCCCCCCCCCCAAAAGCGTGTCTTGTAAGTCAACTTGCCAATTTCCAAATGTCACTCTGATTGACATACTGGACACACCTACGACGCTTTCGTTCATTCTCTGCATAACAGATTTTGCAACAGTCAACTCAACTATTACTGACAAGAGGGCATTGACGGTGATTGGTCACGCCTCTGAAACACTTCATTCAAAAGTCGACAAGCGAACTTAACTTGTGTCATGACCAGATGACTGAATCTGACGAGCAGATAATACGTACATGCATTGTACTCACGTGTTAGTACAGTTACATGCACATCTAAGTTGATCTTCAAAAAAACGTGAAACTTCAAAGAGTTAGTGATGCTTTGATGTCGGGTCAGTGTGATAATTTTGGAATGAAATTAACGCACCCACTTGAGCAGGATTTTCAAGGCGCGCTTTTGATCGCTCGCTGGTTTGGAAATCTGCGTGCGCCATGGTGCGCAAGTGCCATAGCGCGCCTCAAAATTGAAGGACTGGAAGTTCTGTACAAAAAACAGATTTCTGCATCGTCGGTACAAAATGGTGGCTGGCAGCCATCTTGAATTTTGGACCGCACCCAAAAACACTCGTTCTCGTCCCATGGTCATAACAAAGGTACCCAAGAAGTTTCGTAAAGATCGGTTCATAAATACGGCCTCTAGCCCGAGCCGTATCCAATTGTTGACGTACGGACAGACGGACGACGGGCCATGACAAAACCTCAAATTTGGCTTCGCCAAAGTTGAGCTAAAAACAGACAGACAGACAGACAGGCGGACAGACAGATGGATGGACAGACAGACAGACGGACGGACAGATGGACGGAGTGCAATCCTATAGTCCCCTTACGGTTCCCGTAGGGGACTAATAAGTCTAATGTTGCTTATATAGGCTTGCCACAAGACTTTCAGACTGTATTAGAGTTCAAATACAGTGAAATAGTCTAGACCTAAAGGGCAAAATTTATATATTTATTTACTGGTGTTTAACTCTTTCAACCCGAGAGACCGCTTTTCCAGTCCAGGAACACGATATGTCATAATTTCATTAAGTAGGATGGCTACTATGTGAATGTGTGAGGTAGAACAATTAATATTTTCAGGCTGCACAATGAAAATATTAATTGCTCTACCCCAAATAATGGATATGGACTCTTCCAATTTCTGCCATTTAACTGGCATGGAAGATACCACCAGTGTTTAAAGGGTTAAACTCATTTTCAGTATCTATGGCTGCATCATGAACATTACATAGATGTGAAGTCAAGTTTAGCCAATCATTTATACCTCTGCTGCCTACATTAGAGTACTTCCACCACAGGCATTGGTGCTGGGTCCTATATCACCACTAGAGCAGAACTTGTATAGCACAGTAAACAAGCACCTCTCCAAATCCTGGGGTTCCAATGAGAGGTTGGAGGAGGGGGGGCTAAAACGTTAATCAAATCTCCCCCTTCATTTTCCTTATCTACACCTGGTGGGAGCATGGTGGCTCAGTGGTTACAGCATTGAACTTCAAACTGAGAGGTTCACGGTTCGATCTCCACCAGGGGTAACTGCATTGTGTTCTTGGGCAAAGCACTTAATCCTGAATGCCCATGTGGGGGCACGGTGGTGCTGTGTACTAAGACGTACTTCACGTCAATGCAGAAGACTTACAGCAATCGCCTTTTTTAAATTAGAAAGCATGGATTTTAATTCATTTCTGTACATGGTTCGGTATGCTTCATTTGTTTTGAAATTATTGCCCTTCTGCCGATGCTGGCATTTTAGTTAGGCTTGACATTTGCTTACTTGTGAGATTTATAAACATTAACCCTTAAGTCCTCAGATTAATTTTAAAGTATTTATGGCCTTTTTCTGCTTACATAGTTATTGATGACTTGGCAGTGGTTCTACATCACTGCTGGCTGCCTATACAGGCAGCCAGCAGTGATGTAGAACCACTGCCAGGGAAAATTCAGTCTTCATACAAGAGTAATAAAAAAGATTACACAAGGGAGCAGCTGCTTCAGTGCAATATAAAAGTGGCGGTTTGGGGCTATATGGGGGCTTAAGGGTTAATAACTGATCTGTTTACTAATATCAATTTTATAGCACTGAATTACAGGCCTGAACCATTTCGAAGTTATGTGGGTTATTAAATTCATCTATCTAAAAACTTCTGAAACGTTGTGGTCTCATTTTGGAAATTCATGTGATTTTGTCTGCCCGGTGGCTTCATGCTATTTCTGGCAACAGATTGTACAATAAACAAATGATTTTTGCAACCTTTTGGTGTCAATAATGATCAAAATCGATGTAGATCCATCTTACACACAATGTGGTTGTGCGAGGAAGAACTTTAAACTTACGATGGTACTAAATTTCACTATATTTAGTGAACAGAAAAAGAATTTTCTGAATCTTTGGTCTTCTTATTAGATTAGCAGACTTCACCAAGCCTTGTTTGCATATATAAATATAGTTTGGCTACCATCAAATGATTTTTTCAAAAATATACAATTGTGAGGACTGAAATGTATGTTGATGTGAATATATTTTTGTTTTCAAACAAATTTTCCAGTATTGCTCAGTGACAACAACCAAATGATAGTAGTTTGAATCGGTGGTGTATTAATCGTTTGCTGTAATCTGGGTTAACTTTCTAGTTTCTGGATTCAACATTGCAACTAAGGACTTTATCTCACAATTATTACATTGTCAATTGGATATTTTCCTGTGAATGTATCATGTGTTATATATTACACTGTCTAGCAGATTCGAAAACAGCAATGAAATGAACATATGGAGATTTCAGAAATCTTTGGAAGTTAAATCGTTTTCCAACTTGGCCTAGAATCACATGATCAAAATGAGCATGTCTTCCCAACACAATCTATATTTCATTGTCATTCATTTTCCTCTGAGAGTTTTCAACATGTCGGTGATGAAATGGTGAATATGCTTTCTCCAAGTATGGAGTGAGGAGTCTTTTATTTACAACTCCAACATTAGAATTACCAATCTATTCCTTGTTATTCTTGTCGGTTACTTATGTGGCTGGCAATTTCTTTATCATCATCAAAGGCAAAAAAATATTAAAATTTTTTAGAAAAAGTGGATAAATTCAAATTTTGCATACTTTTGTCATTATTTTGTTATGCAATATGTCGCTATTCACAACTTTAATTCGTATTTAGGGCATTGTTGAAATTTTTGTTAAAATGTCAAAAGTTTTGTTGGATGGCCCCTTATACAGTGGATCCCACTTAATTGTAAATCGGATAATTGTATATCCCACTTATTTGTATATTATTCCGCTGCACCGATCCATTTGCCATTCACACAACACAAAATTGATCGGTTAATTGTATCTCGCATAATTGTATATCCCGCTTAATTGTACACAAATCTGACGGAATTTTAGTACCAAAATCATGTATATGAATATTTTCATTGAAGGCTGTGGACGAAAAAATGTTCAGAAATATTTTATCGAACTAATTTAACTAATATTCCTACAGTACTGCCTATAACCAAGTGTACAATTATGCAATATTTTTTTGTTTATAACACCATATTTGCACCTTATTATGACAATATTCCTATAGCATTAAGCCAATATTTTCAAAATGTTATGACAAATATCTTAAGATGAACACGCTCCTGCCGCGATATTTTCCCAATAATCGTTCATAAATTATACAATGAAAACGTCTATGATGCACATTTTCCTTACATTTGAACCTTCAACAAAAACTTGTAAGTTGTATAGCAATTATATCAAAGGCATACAAGATATATTGGATGTTAATATATTTTGTGAGGCACATTATATAAGTTAATGAGTTCACTGGGCAAATTACAAGAGATTGATGCACTAGGTGAACAAAATTTCGACCAGCTGAGCATCATTACTATAAAAATATCATATTCAAGTTAAAATGTGGCAAAAATGTTGCCCATATATTAGATTTGATTCGTGTCACAGATTTTGAAAATGTCCTTAAAGGCCTGAAAATGTTACTTACTTTGTTGCTTCCTAGTAAGAAGGTAACATCCTCACTTAGTGGTGGTGTCATGTGACTACACTGATAAGTGAGGATGTTACCTATAAGGCAGCAAAGACTTCACATGAAACCACTGCCCAAGTATTTTAACTTCCATCAGCAAGGCCACTAAGAGCCTATATGTTGAAACATGTGGTCCATCATTGTACATGCTGGTGATGAACATTCATTTGTTTATTGGTGTTTAAGGTCACATACTTCTGCACAATGGCTCGACCACATCATGGGGGTAAAGTAAAGTCCAGCCAATCGTTTATACCCATGTTGCCCATTTTAGAGGATTTCCACCCCAGGCATTGGTGACCGTGTCCTGTTTTACCAGTAAAACAGAGCTTGTTTACCCACTACTTCACTTCCTAGAGTTCCCACAGGGAACAAGTGAAGAAACTCAACATAATTAGAACTAGGTCCTTACTAGTAAGGATTGAACTTTAGTCAATATATAAATATGAGGTTAGTTTGATTCTACTGAAAATATGTACTGGTTGCACTCACAAAGATATACCATAACAGTACTCTCAAATTCTATTTTATTTAAGAATTGAAATTTAATTTTCGCAAAAGGAGTTTGCAAGAATCAACTGATACTTGTGAATTGGGACAAGTTTTACCCGCGGAGTATTTTAAAGATATTTTTCTTTGAATCTGGTCATGGCTTCTGTGAAGCAACCATGACACAATTTAATGAATAATTCATCTAAATTCAACCCCACAAATCATTGATGAAAAACTCCATGCAACTTACAGAAGAAAAATTAGATTAAATGTACCCAAATTATACTTATTTCAGTGGCAAAAGAGAAATCTTGTCCTGGGCAAGAACTTCCAACAGCAGCATGCAAGGAATTAAGGAAAAGCAAGTGCAGGTTTCCACTTTACTGCAGGCTGTGCCATAGTTGCTTTGTCTACAAAAATTATTATTTCAGTATTTTGAAATCGGTGTGAAAAGTTAACCCTTTACCCAATGAATCGCCCGCATCTGCCCACGTAATAAGCAAATTCTGCAGTTGAAAAAATATTATTTTTCAAAAAATTTCAACAAAACCATATTATGTGACCCCTTGATGGAACTCGCTCGTTGAGCTCGTTCCAACAAGGGGTCACATGATATGGTTTTGTTGAAATTGTTTGAAAAATTTAAAAAAATTATATTTAAAATAATAAATTTTGATATCGTCTGTGTTGGGTAAAGGGCTAAAGATGCAACAAGAAAATCTGCAGTTCATAGGCTTCTGAGCAGAATAAACAGTGATACATAAACTGTTAATTTGCAGATGTCCACACAAAAAAGATTGAATATCAACAGGATTCTATAAACATTTAATTTTTGCAACATGAAATACTGCGAAACAATATTATGTCATTCACACAAAGGGGAACAAAGGTTTTAACATCCTTCTCAATTGTTGACCAGTGAATACTCAACCACTCATCGAGGTTGAAAACTCAATTATTGTAAATTACAATTGAATTACTTTGCTCTTTATGTAAAATTTAATGTTACTCTTCGTTGTGTACTTCAGAAATAATTCTATTTTCAAAGGACCCATTACAACTATCGATCAGTATTTTGTTGTATTCTACGAACTAACAGGAAGAAATTACATTGATCCAAAAGGTAGTATTTAGACAACACATCAATAGACTAAATTCTCAAAGTATAATTCTAGTTTTTTTCAACCATTTTCTCAAGTTCTCATTTTATGCAAGGTAATGTTTCTTTTATGCTTGTTCCATTGCTTGGCACAACGGGTCTCTTTTCAGTAGCTTTCTTGTTACAGCACTATTTGAATATTTCTTACCTTACCTCCAAAATAGATACCCTACTTTATCTCACAATAAGTATTTATCAAGTTCCAAATTATACATATGTACTGTATATCAGTGGCCCTGGTGTCAGATACAAGTGCACACTTGGATTCACTGACAATACAACATGAACTATTCAGGCACATGCTTTTCAGATTTGTCCAGATTCTTGAAGCTTCATGATGTCCCTACAATATGGGCTACAAATTTTGAGAGTCATACACAGGATATACTCAACAAAATTGGTAATACAAGAAAAAAGAGCAACATGAAGCATTGCATATGCTCTGGCCCACAGATAGCATATGCTGCTCATCAGAGGGTTGACATTTCTCAAGTTGGTATAAATATCTGCCAATTTGAACAAACAAATGAACACACATGCAGTCTAACTGGATTAAAGTTCCCCTGCATACCCATTCAACATGGGCATCATAACATTAATTATTAAAGTTTCTGCTACCATTCAATAGTGAAAGTGTCAATGTCAATGACACTGTAGCTTACCTTGACTGTGTGTAGTGTTTGATGAAAAGGATAATGTTTAATGCCAATGAAATCCCTTCACTGTAGACTGTGCAAAAGGTTTTTGGGTTGATTTCGGGGCCGCGTACCCATCACGATTGACCAAATGGCGACCAAAGGAGGACGTTCTAATCTAGATATTAAACAGAGTCATTCTACCAAGTTACAATGAAATCCCTTCATAAATACGACCTGTAGACTGTGATAAAGGTTTTCAGGTTTTGGGCGGGCACAGCTGTCACGGTTCATTGATCACGACCAAAAAGGGACATTCTCATCTAGACATGACCATGAAATTGCATATGAAATTTTGTGATGATCGGACAAGAACTATGGGGTGCATGTAGCCTGTGCTAAAGAAAATGTGAACAACTCACAGACTTACAGACTGACAGAACAGACTGCCAGACTTCCTCACAAGTGATGGCAATAGCCATCTTGACTTCGTCAAGTTAAGCTAAAAATTATTCCCATGGACAAAAAAAGGTACTGCAAAAAGATCATGGGGACAGTTTTTCGAAGTCTAACACAGACCATAACTGTGGTTAGTGTGAACAAAACCCTCAATATGCCAATATTATTACCCCCATTCTGGTCTATCACCATACCAAAGGACATCAAAACCTGACAACCAATGTTTGAGTTATAATGCAAAACATTCATTAGGACAGTTTTGTTCTTAACCCTCATAAATATGACCTGTAGACTGTGCTGAAGGTATTTGGGCTTTGGGCTCGGGCAGTCATAATGGATGAATGATCGCAACCAAAAGGGGACATTCTCATCTGGGCAACATCTGGAGTGATCCGACGAAGTTACAATGAAATCCCTTCATAAATATGACCTGTAGACTGTGCTCAAGGTTTTCGGGATTCGGGCACCTGTAGCCATCACAGTTGACCAATCATGACCAAAAGGGGATGAAATCATCTAGGCATTATATGGAGACAACCTAACAAGTTACAATGAAATCCTTCCATAAATACGACCTATAGACTATGCTAAAGGTCTTTGGGCTCAGGCAGCCATGAACGCTGAATGATTGCGACCAAAATGGGATGTTCTCATCTAGACATTATTTGGAGTCATCCTACCAAGATACAATGAAATCCCTTCATAATTATGACCTGTAGACTGTTCTGAAGGTTTTCGGGCTTCAGGCCCCTATAGCCGTCACAGTTGTCCAATCATGTCCAAAAAGGGACGTTCTCATCTAGACATTATATGAAGTCAACCTACCATGTTACAATGAAATCCCTTCATAAATATGACCTGTAGACTGTGCTAAAGATTTTTGGGCTTCGGGCTCGGGCAGCCATCATGGTTGAATGATCGCAACCAAAGGGGACAATCTCCTCTGGGCATCATCTGGAGTGATCCTATGACGTTACAATGAAATTCCTTCATAAATATGACCTGTAGACTGTGCTCAAGGTTTTCGGGCTTCGAGCACCTGTAGCCATCACAGTTGACCAATCATGACCAAAAGGGGATGTCATCATCTAGGCATTATATGGAGTCAACCTAACAGGTTACAATGAAATCCTTCCATAAATATGACCTTTTGCCTATGCTAAAGGTTTTTGGGCTCGGGCACCCCTTAAGGCTGAATGATCGCGATCAATATGGGACGTTCTCATCTAGACATTATTTGGAGTCATCCTACCAAGTTACAATGAAATCCCTTCATAAATATGACCTGTAGACTGTGCTAAAGGTTTTCGGGCTTCGGGCCCCTGTAGACGTTACAGTAGCCCAATCACGTCCAAAAGGGGACTTTCTCATCTAGACATCATATGAAGTCAACCCACCAAGTTACAATGAAATTCCTCAATAAATATGACCTGTAGACCGTGCTAAAGGTTTTCAGGTTTTGGGCTCGGGCAGTCGTTACAGTTGGCAGATCAGGCCCAAATAGGGAAATTCTCATCTAGACATCATAAGGAGTCATCCTACCAAGTTACAATGAAATCCCTCCATATTAAACATGACCTGCAGACTGTGCTAAAAGTTTTTGGGTTTCGGGCTTGGGCAGCCATCACGGTTGACAGATCATGCCCAAAAGGGGACGTTCTCATCTAGGCATTATACAGAGGCATCCTACCGAGTTACAATGGAATCCCTTCATAAATACGACCTGCAGACTGTGCAAATGGTTTTCGGGTTTTGGTCTCGAGCAGCCATACCTGTTGACCGATCGCGACCAAAAGGGGACGTTCTCATCTAGACATGACCCCAAACCTGCATATGAAATTTTGTGATGATCAGACAAGGACTGCGGGGTGTAGACCGCGCTAAAGGAAAACAGACTCACAAACTCACAGACTAACAGACTTCCGCACGGAAATTTGGGCTGCCATAGCGAGCCCAAATATATACCTAGGAATCTGATTTGAACAAACTTGAATCTGACCCCCCTAGAGATGTTGTATACCAAATAT
Source organism: Pictodentalium vernedei (assembly GCA_031216915.1). Taxonomy (NCBI): domain Eukaryota; kingdom Metazoa; phylum Mollusca; class Scaphopoda; order Dentaliida; family Dentaliidae; genus Pictodentalium; species Pictodentalium vernedei. Next base: position 719,450,814 of record CM062296.1, read on the forward strand.
GAAAGCATATGGTGGATCTGAAAAAGAAGATTTTTAAAAATTATCCCCCATATTGAACAAAGCCCAAATATAAACCTAGGGACTTGGTTTGAACAATCTTGAATCTGACCCTCATAACAATGATGTATACAAAACATCCAAAAATTCTGACTGGTGGTTCTGAAGAAGAAGATTTTTAAAGAATATTCACCATATTACCATGTGTTAAAAATTTGGGCTCCTGTATTGAGCCCAAAAATGAACTGATGGGTTTTATTTTAATAAACTTGTATCTGACACCCCCCCCCCCCCCCCCCCCCTCCCCCCTATGAATGCTGTATACCGAATATTAAAAGATTCTGATGATTGGTTCTGGAGAAAAGAATTTTTTTAATTTTTGCAAATGTGCTGACTCAGCATTTTTTCGATGCCCTTTACAGAACACCCTGACATAACCGATGACAATTTGTTTTTGCCATTCAATTCTACTGGTCCTAAGGATACTTCATACCAAATAACAGCTCTCTGTTCCATGTGGTTTTTGAAATATGGGCGTTTGAAAATATTTCTATTTTTAGCTCCCAGGGTTCCCATGGGGATGCAAGATTTTCATTTTTTTGCATGAGTCAAGTACTTATGACCCAATAATACCACATACCAAATTTGGTTCAAACCGGACCATCGTTTCAGAAAATAGAAATTTTGGGCGGGGCCAAAAATCTTACCCCTCCCATTACAAAGCCAAATATTGCTTCACAAACTTTGTTTGAACAAACTTGACTCTACACCTCAAAAGGAATATTGTTCGCTTTGGTTTTTGCCAAAAAAAAAGAGTATATTTTATGAAAATAAAGGCATATGCGTGCAATAAAGTTTGATATTCAGTGAGCTCTGTCAAACAAGATATAATTGGTTAAATTCAAGGTTCAACAAGAGAAAAACAGTGATTGGAGAAAATTCTGTTGCATCACCAGAGTGATGGGGTTAAGTTTAACAAGGGACATAATGTAAATAAGCCCATTCCCTAACTTTGGAATTGACAACATCAAAGACGGTCATGCTTGGAAGTTGTTATAATGAAAAGTGAGCACCTTACCCAATGCACATGATTCAAAATTTGTTATCTTAATTTTTGTTTTCCAAACGTTTCAAATAGCTTCAACAAAACCATATCATTTGACCCCTCCTTGGAATCAGCTCAGTGAGCTTGTTCCAATGAAAGTCAATTTATGTGGTTTTGTTGAAATTATTTTGAAAAAAATTTATCTGAGATAATCTCTAACTGTTCAATATGTAAATTAGTCATGTGGATACTGCAAATTCATTAGGTAAAAAATTAATGTATCTTTGTAACGGATTGATCGAGTCACCTAACTTCGTGTCAACTTTACATCCAAATTCTCCTGCAGGCTTGACCTTCAAAAATAAGCTGACCTATATATTTTTCTCCTCTTTTACTTCACGCTCTCTCTAGGCTTATTCCTGGGTCAGTATGGTATCATGAGTGTTGGGTAAAAAATTAAACAGACATTCTTTTGGGCAGAGCAAATCCATTCCAGCAATATTCAGCTCATTGTAAAGCAAACTGAATATTGCTGAAATGAATCCCCTCTGATTGCCTGGTATATCAGTTTTCAATGTTACTTTCAGCATATGTGGCTATATTATGACCAAAAGATAGGTATGAAGTCAAGTTTAGCCACTCGTTTATATCAATGCTGCCCACTGAAAAGGATTTATATCAATGCTGCCCACTGAAAAGGATTTGCACACCAGGCATGGGTAACTGTGTCCTATTTTACCAGTAAAGCAGAACTTAATTACCACAGCTAACAAGAACCGCTTCACTTCGTAGGGTTTCCAAGGGGGTTAAGGGGTTTCAATGGAAGTTAAAATATTTAACCCAAAAGGGCCTGGACAAGTCTTTTGAATTCCTACCATTCCACAGTCTGTATATGTCTAATGGTATAGCAGTGATTTCTAGCTAATCCTAGGCTGCCTGTTAAGGCAGCCAAGACTTGACAAGAAACCACTGCTTAGGTAATTTGTCTATTGTCAGAAGGACCTCCTCATGATGGCATGTTAAAGGCACCTGTTCTGAGGTCAGAAAGTCGGAAATAGGCCTTTAAGGGCTAACGATTTTCCAGATTCACGGATTTCTAAAGTACATGACTTTCTAAGAATTTAACCCTTTACCCGACGAATTGGCCACATCCACCCGCTTAATATGCATATTCAGCAGCTGTAAAAATATTTTTCAAAACATTTCAACAAAACCTTATCATGTGACCCCTCTTTGGAACGAGCTTGTCGAGCTCGTTCCAATGAACGGTCACATGATATGGTTTTGTTGAAATTTTTTAAAAACTTTTTAAAAAAGCTATTTAAAATAATAAATTTTGAAATCGTCTGAGTTGGGAAAAGGGGAAAATTTTGTTACAGTTTCAGGAAACTAAAATCTGGTACCCAAATGGAGAACATCCCCATACATTCTTTCTGTGTCATGCAAAAACAATTACATGTCTCATAATCAGGAACATTCAAGTTCAGTTAGCTGATTATCTTCGTCAAAGAAAACATTAGCTTACATCACATCAGGATGATAACGTAGTGACATAAAAACTATAAGCTGACTCTCTTGTACCAACAAGATATTATCAAAGCTTTGAACTATAATTGGATTCACACGACTCACCTGCATAAAACATATACTGGTGCAGAGCCAAACAGAGAAATTTACTCTGATGAGTTAGTTTAACTTTCTGAACACTGATGTTGAAATATTAAAATTTCAAACTGCAAATTTTCCCATAATACAATTAGAAATTTAACTAATTCAATCTTGTTTGACAAAGAGCTCAATGAGCCCTGTCGAACAAGAATGAATTAACCCTTTACCCAATGTAATGGCCAAAACCAGCCAGCACTATTCACAAAAATTGCCATTCAATTTTCATTATTGTTTCATTTTTTATGTCAAAAACATAGCTTATGACCCCTCATTGGAACGAGCTCCTTAAACACGTTCTAATGAGGGGTCAGATCATAAGCTATGTTTTTAACGCAAAAATGAAAAAAATTAAGATATTCAATAATTTTGTTTGCAAGTGTCTTCTGTTTTTCGTGTTAAATAAAGGGTTAATTAAATTCATAGTTGCAAAAATATGGGGGGAAAACTAGTGATTGAAATTTTTGTATTTTGACATCAGTATGCAAACAGTTAGCCTTTCACCTAACATAACATCAAAATCTGACCAGTGCTGATCATAAATGAAAGTGTCAATGACACTGTAGCTTAACTTGTGTGTTGTGTTGGATGAAAAGGATAATGTTCAATGTTTATGAAAGGATTATGAATTAAGACAAGAATTGTGATAATTGGGAATATGTTCATTTCTGTTCCCTGTATGCTATGTTTTTGATAAAAATAATATGAGGCATACACTGTACTAAAGAGCTGAGGGATGGGTTAATATGACCTCACAGCTAATGTATATCAACAAAAGTTACCAAGTTACAGTGAAATTATTCCAAAACGAGTCATCCTGTCAAGTTACATTAATACCCCTCATAAATATGGCCTGTAGACTGTGCTAAAGGTTTTCGGGCTTCGGGCCCCTGTAGCCGTCAGTTTCCCAATTGTGTCCAAAGGGGACGTTCTCATCTAGACATTATATGAAGTCAACCTACCAAGTTACAATGAAATCCCTTCTTAAATATGACTTGTAGACTGTGCTAAAGGTTTTGGGGCTTTGGGCTCTGGCAGCCATCATGGTTGAATGATCACAACCAAAAGGGGACATTCTCATCTGGGCATCATCTGGAGTGATCCTACGAAGTTACAATGAAATCTCTTCATAAATATGTCCTGTAGACTGTGCTCAAGGTTTTCGGGCTTCGGGCACTTGTAGCCATCACAGCTGACCAATCACGACTAAAAGGGGATGTCACCACCTAGGCATTATATAGAGTCAACCTACCAAGTTACAATGAAATCCCTTCATAATTATGACCTGTATTATTATTATTATTTATTGGTGTTTAAGGTCACATATTTATGCACAATGGCTAATCATGACCTCAACAGTTTTACGGGTGGAGGAAGCCGGAGTACCCGGAGAGAACCACCGAGCAACGACGAGCAGCTGCCAGCTCCCCAACATTGTAACTCCGAACTGCAGCACAGACAGGGTTAGATTGGTTGAAGACATGCGCACCATCGACGTGCAGTACACCTTAGTACACGGCGTCATCGTGCCCCCACGCGGGCAATGGAGATGAAGTGTCTTGCCCAAGGACACAACGCAGTTGCCGCAGGTGGGATTCGAACCGAGGACCTCTCGGCTTGCAGCCTGCACCTCTACCTACTGAGCTACCGCGCTCCCATTATTATGACCTGTAGACTGTTCTAAAGGTTTTCGGGCTTTGAGCCCCTGTAGCCGTCACAGTTGCCCAATCGTGTCCAAAAGGGGACGTTCTCATCTAGATATTATATGAAGTCAACCTACCAAGTTACAATGAAATCCCTTCATAAATGTGACCTGTAGACTGTGCTAAAGGTTTTTGGGCTTCGGGCCCGGGCAGCCATCATGGTTGAATGATCGCAACCAAAGGGGACAATCTCATCTGGGCATCATCTGGAGTGCTCCTACGAAGTTACAATGAAATCCCTTCATAAATAAGACCTGTAGACTGTGCTCAAGGTTTTTGGGCTTCGGGCACTTGTAGCCATCACAGCTGACCAATCACAACCAAATGTCATCATCTAGGCATTATATAGAGTCAACCTAACAGGTTACAATGAAATCCTTCCATAAATATGACCTTTTGCCTATGCTAAAGGTTTTTGGGCTCGGGAACCCATGAAGGCTGAATGATCACGATCAAAATGGGACGTTCTCATCTAGACATTATTTGGAGTCATCCTACCAAGTTACAATGAAATCCCTTCATAAATATGACCTCTAGACTGTGCTAAAGGTTTTCGGGCCCCTGTAGCTGTCACAGTTGCCCAATCACGTCCAAAAGGGGACTTTCTCATCTAGACATTATATGAAGTCAACCCACCAAGTTACAATGAAATTCCTCAATAAATATGACCTGTAGACTGTGCTAAAGGTTTTCGGGTTTTGGGCTCGGGTAGTCGTCACGGTTGGCAGATCATGCCCAAATGGGGAAATTCTCATCTAGACATCATAAGGAGTCATCCTACCAAGTTACAATGAAATCCCTCCAGATTAAACATGACCTGCAGACTGTGCTAAAAGTTTTTGGGTTTCGGGCTTGGGCAGCCATTACGGTTGATAGATCATGCCCAAAAGGGGACGTTCTCATCTAGGCATTATACAGAGGCATCCTACCAAGTTACAATGAAATTCCTTCATAAATACGACCTGTAGACTGTGCTAATGGTTTTCGGGTTTTGGGCTCGGGCAGCCATACTGGTTGCCCGATCGCAACCAAAAGGGGACGTTCTCATCTAGACATGACCCCAAACCTTCATATGAAATTTTGTGACGATCAGACAAGAACTGCGGGGTGTAGCCCATGCTAAAGAAAAATGTGAACAGACTCACAGACAAACAGACTTCCGCACGCGTGATGACAATAATAGCTTATCTTGACTATGTCAAGTTAAGCTAAAAATCACCATACAAATTTTATTATTTTTATTTTAAGTTTGGCCTTAAAAACAACGGTTATCTCTCTTTCTGTGAAATTAGTCATTACTTATGAAGGGTTAAAAGTTATGTGTTGGAGGCATTTTATAATTATTCAGTAATTCAAGAAATTTTTTTGCAGGTGTCATTTTATAGTTGTATTGGTAAAGGGTTGAGGAAGGGAAATAGTAATTTTCTTCAATCATTCTACTCTGACAACTCTACATGTGTAAGTCTTACAGCACAAGTGTTCAGGTGACATTATTTTGGGGAAAAAGAGAAATATTTGCTTCCTCATTACTTCTGAATTTGATCAACATTTTCTGACTCACTTTATTTTAGAAAATTTTTTTTTTTTAAAATGGAGAATTTAAAAAAAAATATAGACAAAAACCTCACTGGCTTTGCAGCTCAGGAACTCAAAATTTATTGGTTTAAAAAACTAGAAAATGTTTGCACAGTTTATAATCTGAACATGGCATACTTTGAACCCTGAAAATGTTATATGACACATTGTGGGAAATAACCCTGAGAGCCCTTTCCAACAGTGTACCGCATTACAGCTTCGAGAGTACAGACATTCAAAAAATGTTTTTCCCATTTCAGAATTGATCACAGCATTTTATACTACATTAAGTCAATGTCAATTTATAGAAGGTTTTTTGAATATAACTTGATATGTGAGTAAATGGACTTTATCAGTTCTATTACTCATTTATTGGGCATGTTATCACTCAATAATGCCAACTGGTTCTCCTGTGCTTGTGTGTAAGGCACCCAGATTAGGGTTTCGTTAGAAAGTGAAGATACCTTGATCAAATTCTCAAGATTTCAACATATCCTTCATACTCAGTGAGATGAAAATGATATTTTATTGAAATGGATTCATTTTGTTAGAATTTACTGGACAGTGACTGAGCACTCTCCAGTATTTATTTACTGTCATTTAAGGTCACATACTTCTGCACAATGGCTAATCATGACCACAACATGGAGATAAAGTGGAAATGCTCAAAGCCACTATTCTGACTCAACTAAAAAGTGCTGAAAGCAATTATAGTAGCTTTACACTGCCGATATTAGCTTGTCATTAGCTCAGCAGTAGAAAAAAATGTTTAGCGAATTGTTTTGTTACTATTTTTTTATGAACAAAATCTTGCTAAGCCCAGGTTTCCCTTGATGGGAGCAATAGAATCTCTGTAAAAATTACCCACGTTACAAAAAAAATTACAATTGTTACAAATAATTTAGCACTCTACCAGTTGGGACTATATCCAGGTAATGCAAACATATTTTAGGCGTAACTTCATGATTCTGCAATTCCACAAATCTCTGAATAACACTGGTATATTACACATCAAAATGAAGGTTGTGTTGCATAGAGCTCGAACAATGCATATCTACAAGTAAACTGGTAAAAGAAGATTCCAGGAATTCCTGAAATTCTGCTACTACATTTTGGTGGGAAGCTGTAAATCAAGGCAAAGGCTAGGGCAGCAGAATTCAGTATTCAGTATTCAAATTGTTGAGGTTTTATTCAAGGGAAATATCCTATTTGTTTTTTTATTATATTTTGAGATCATGTGCGATACCATATTTTCGGAAGAGTCCTGCAGTTTGGGCACAATGGTTTCTGGTGTGAGTTTGGTGGAATTTAGAGGCCTGTCATCTTGATCTTTTCCCATTGAAGGTTCATTCGCTATTTTGCAATAAAAATAATGCTGACAAATACTTTTTTTTCCCCTTTCAGTTTACTCGTTTTCCAAGGATTGGTGAGCAAGTTCAACAACTTATACTTAAGCCTTTACTTGGTACCATGCTACAGGTTAGGTCTAAAAAGTTAAATATCTGTTTCTCAGGCCCTCCAATGTAGTTCTTTTGGCTGCCACATGTTCTTTTTTTATCAATGCAAACTTAAAAAAAATTAAAATTAAATGGTTTATGTCTGATATTTTACCCAAGTTGATAAAATTGATAAATTTGTCCTTTGAGTGCAACAAGGCTTTGCAATGCTTTAGCATTTATTTATTTATTGGTGTTTAAGGTCACATACTTATGCACAATGGCTAATCATGACAGTGACAGTTTTATGGGTGGAGGAAACCGGAGTACCCAGAGAGAACCACCGAGCAACGACGAGCAGCTGTCAGCTCTCCAACATCGTAACTCTGAACTCTGCACCGCAGCACAGCAGGGTTAGATTGGTTGAAGACATGCGCACCATCGATGTGCAGTACGCCCCAGTACACAGCGCCATCGTGCCCCCATGTAGGCAATCGGGGTGAAGTGTCTTGCCCAAGGACACAACGCGGTTGCCGCAGGTGGGATTCGAACCGAGGACCTCTCGGCTTGCAGCCTGCACCTCTACCAACTGAGCCACCGCGCCCCCTGCTTTAGCATTGCAAAGCCTTCTTGCACCCAAGAGACGAAATACACCACCACCCATGCTATTCTGTAGATTATGAGGCCTAAAACATAAACTAAGAACATGAACTTTTGATGGCAAAGAAATAATTACAAAAATAAAATATAAAATAAAAAAAAAAACCGCCCACATGCAATTTTACAAAAAATGGCCTGAGAAACAGATCTACTTTGTGGTGCCTTATGTGGGATGACAATAAAAGCTGTTTGAAGTAAGTGTCATGAGAGGACTTCAACAGCAAATTAATCAACTTAGTTTTCATTGGTTAACATTGAAAGCATTCTAAAATAAGAACTGCAAGTTGACTTCAATTACAGATTAATACCCTATGTCTTCGTCATTGTACAGTTGATTTAACAAATGAAAAAGCCAGACAAAAAGGAAACCAGCTGGAATAAGGATAAAAACAGAACTCTTGAAAAATTAAACTCGAAAGATAAATTGTCTTTTATGTTTGGTTGTGCCCTGCCTCCAATATGTTCAAATGATAAAACGTTGAATAATTATAATTCTAGGAGATAAAAGCATGCAATTCTTGATGAACAAAAATCAAGTTTCCTGTTCGACAGCTTTGGAAATCAAATGAGGTGTAAATCCCAGGGAAACTCTAAAATACTAATGACTTGTTTTCATCACATGGAAGAACTGAGGCTAATATTACTTCCAATGACACAATTTAAAACTGGTCGGCCACACCACAAATGGGTGTGAAAAAAAAAGGCAATTTGATGAAATGAAAAAATGAGAAACAATATACCCTCTACCAATATTATTAAATATAAACACAGTATGACACTCTTATATCTGGAAGTGAGAGAAACTCTCACCTCAACTTTGCTGTTAAAGTCTTATTAAATCAACATAAGGATTAAAAAACTTAAAAATCTGTTTTTCAGGCCTCCCATGTGGTCCTTTTGGCTGCCACATGCTCTCTTTTTATAACCAATGCAAACTAATAAAAAAAAAAAATTTTACCCACGTAAATAAGATTAATAAATTTGTCCCTTCAGTGCAACAATGCTTTAGCATTGCAAAGCCTTCTTGCACTCAAGGGGCGAAATACACCACCCCCATGCTATTCTGTAAATGATGAGGCCTAAAACATAAAACAAACCAAGGACATGAACTTTTGATGGCAAAGAAATAGTTTCAAAAATAAAAAATAAAATAAAAAAATGCCTGCCCACATGTAATTTTACAAAAAATGGCCTGAGAAACAGAAGATCTACTTCGTGGGGCCTAAACAAGTATTTTATGAAAATGAAAAATAGAGTTGTGCAAAGGGTTAGGAAGCAGATGGAACAACACCTGTGTTCCTGTTTCAAGTTAACAAATGTTTGAATGAAAAAGTAGGCTTCACACAACACAAGACAAATTTTTCTGGAGATACTGCAATCTTATCATACACAGAAACAGTGCAAGTTAGTTAAAAAGACTAACTAACCACAAAAATTTCAATTCCATTTTTCCTTCAATGATAAAACTGAATTGTGTTTTCCTGATTATGCAATATTTCTCTGCAGGTGGTTGTCTGCAATGGCTTGAAATAACATTCTTACTGTCATAAGTAGTGATGCAAAACAAAACGACATAAACAAGATTCAGAACAACTGTCTTACCCTTCAACCACTGGGCTTATATTTCGACAAGAATCTGAGAATCGATTCACACAAAGATTTGTGCAACAAAAACAGCGAGAATCCATGAGATTCTCGTTGCACCTCTGCTAGGATTTGCGTAAAAAGAATCGAATCAAGTTAACCCTTTACCTAACACAGTGGCAGCAAATTAAGCAATACAAGGCTAACATGGGCTGAAATATCCTGACACTTTGTCCATAAAATTGTACAAATATGGCTACTATTGGAACTGGCTGAATGAGCTGGTTCCAATGACATCCATATATTTAAGGTTTTATTGGTAAATATTGTTTATTTTTTTAAATGAAAGTGTCAATGACGCTGTAGCTTAACTTGTCTGTGTGTTGTGTTTGATGAAAAGGATAATGTTCAATGTTTATGAAAGGATTATGAAATAAGACAAGAATTGTGATAATTGGGAATATGTTAATTTCTGTTCCATGTATGCTATGTTTTTAGCTCACCGAAGGGAGCTTAACTTATCACTTGCCGTCCATCGTCGTCCGTCGTCGTCCGTCGTGAACTTTACATTAAAGACTACTCCTCCCAAATAACTGGATCAAATTGAACCAAATTTGGTGTGCATGTTCCCCATCATATGTCAATTCAAACTTGTACAAATAAACTTGCCACAACCACAGGGGGCACCACAAGGGGCATAACTCTGATAGCACCCATGAATTTCTTTCCAAAATTCAAAAAAATCTTTTTCTTCAGATCCACCAGGCAGAATTCTTTCCTATATGGTATACATCATCTCTAGGGGAGGGGGGGGGGGGGGGGGGATTCAAGTTTGTTCAAATAGGCCCCCTGGGTTCATATTCGGGCTCACTATAGAAGCTCGAATTTGAACTTAGTGCATTTCAGGCAAATTTCTTAAAAAATCTTCTTCTCCAGATCCAGCAGGCAGAATCTTTTGATATTTGGTATGCAACATTGTGGGGTGGATCTGATTCAAGTTTGTACAAATTGGCCCCCAGGGTTTATATTTGGGCTCAGTATAAAAGCCCAGATTTGAACTTAGTGCATTTCAGGCAAATTTCTTAAAAAATCTTCTTCTACAGATCCAGCAGGCAGAATCTTTTGATATTTGGTATGCAACATTGTGGGGTGGATCTGATTCAAGTTTGTTCAAATTGGCCCCCTGGATTCATATTTGGGCTCACTATAAAAGCTCAAATTCGAACTTAGTGCATTTCAGGCAAATTTCTTTAAAAATCTTCTTCTTCAGATCTAGCAGTCAGAATATATTTTGATATTTGGTATGCAGCATCCTTAGGGGGGTGAGATTCAAGTCTGTTCAAGCCATGTCCCTAGGTACTTATTTTGGCTCACTGTCGGAGCCTGAATGATAACTTAGTTCAAAATGAGGAATTTTCTTTAAAAATCTTCTTCTTCAGATCTAGCAGTCAGAATGTTTTAATATTTGGTATGTAGTATCCTTAGGGGTGTGAGATTCAAGTTTCTTCAAGCCATGTCCCTAGGTCCATATTTGGGCTCACTGTGGGAGCTTGAATTGTAACTTAGTTCGAAATGAGGAATTTTCTTAAAAAATCTTCTTCTTCAGATCCAGCAGTCGGAATGTTTTGATATGTGGTGTGTAGCATCCTTAGGAGGGTGAGATTCAAATTTGTTAAAGCCAAGTACCTGAGTCCATATTTGGGCTCCCTGTGGGAGCCCGAATTATAACTTAGACAATATGAGGAATTTTTCTTTAAAAATCTTCTTCAGATTTAGCAGTCGAAATGTTTTGATATTTGGCATGCAGCATCCTTAGGGGGTGAGATTCAAGCTTGTTCAAGCCAAGTCCCTGGGTTCATATTTGGGCTCACTGTGGAAGCCTGAATGATAACTTAGTTCAAAATGAGGAATTTTCTTTAAAAATCTTCTTCTTCAGATCCAGCAGATGAATGTTTTTGATATTTGGTATGCAGCATCCTTAGGGGGGTAAGATTCAAGTTTGTTCAAGCCATGTCCCTAGTTCCATACAATTTGTCTCTCATGATTTCATTCCTTTGTAGTGTTGATGAACCATGTCTAACTGAATGTGACCCCCAGAAAATTCTTTGAACCACTTTGGCCAGTGAGCGATTAAGGTTCTTTGGGGCCTCTTGTTTAATAAAAATAATATGAGGTGTACACTGTACTAAAGAGCTGAGGGGTGGGTATGAGGTGTACACTGTACTAAAGAGCTGAGGGGTGGGTTAATATGACCTCACAGTTAATGTATGTGGCCCTCACAGTTAACGCATGTCAACGAAAGTTACCAAGTTACAGTAAAATTATTCCAAAACGAGTCATCCTATCAAGTTACATTGAAATCCCTTCATAAATATGGCCTGTAGACTAGTGTTGTGCGGTTTTATTTTTCTTGTTCCGGTTCGGTTTTGGTTCGTTTTTTTTAAAAAAAACTTGGTTTATAGGTCGGTTTTCGGTTTTTTATAGTAAGACATCTGCAGTTTCCAACAGAAACAATGTAGTGTCGATATAATGCCCATACTGTAATATTTTCAATGATGATTTAATTGGCATTGACTAGCATTTGTGCTAAGTGTATAAATGGCAGGCATTATCAAAACAAAATAATATAAAAGAAAATAAAAAGTAACAGTGTTCGTAGAATATCACCACTCACCAATTCTAGGCACATGCCCCCCCCCCCCCCCCCCACCTCTGGTCTTTAAGTTCAGGCATAGAGAGTCTATGATGAATTGATATTAACACATGGGTGTGAAAAGATCTAATTTACAATTTCCCAGGGCTCTGTTCAGTGCTCACTCCTGGGTGGGGCCCTGGGCAGCCTAACAAAATGACCCTACCAGGCATTGCAAATAATAACAAGCGTTACCAAGTGGGTCACCTGGACACCCATCCTAACATATTTGACAATGAACTGATGTATGGACTCTTTTCAATATCCCCCCCCCCCCCCCCCCCCCACACACACAGTGGTGACTAGTGCCATCACCCACCCTAGTAAAATAATCAGCAATCATTTCATGTCAGCCTGGAATGGGAAAGTCATATTGTTTGTAGCTGGGTGGGCTTCAAAACGAACCACTTTACCAAATACCTATTGTCTCCTTATCCTTCCATAAATACGACCTATAGTCTATGCTAAAGGTCTTTGGGCTCGGGCAGCCATAAAGGCTGAATGATCGTGACCAAAAGGGGATGTTCTCATCTAGACATTATTTGGAGTCATCCTACCAAGCTACAATGAAATCCCTCCATAAATATGACCTGTAGACTGCACTAAAGGTTTTCGGGCTCGGGCAGCCATCATGGTTGAATGATCGCAACCAAAGGGGACAATCGCATCTGGGCGTCATCTGGAGTGATCCTACAAAGTTACAATGAAATCCCTTCATAAATATGACCTGTAGACTGTGCTAAGGTTTTCGGGCTTCGGGCCACTGAAGCCATCACAAGGCCCCTGAAGCCGTCACAAGGCACCTGAAGCCGTCACAGTTGACCAATCATGACCAAAAGGGGATGTCATCATCTAGGCATTATATGGAGTCAACCTAACAAGTTACAATGAAATCCTTCCATAAATACGACATTATAGACTATGCTAAAGGTTTTGGGGCTTTGGGCTTGGGCAGACATCAAGGCTGAATGATCGCGACCATAAGGGGACGTTCTCATGAAGGCATTATATGGAGCCATCCTACCAAGTTACAATGAAATCCCTTCATAAATATTACCTCTAGACCATGCTAAAGGTTCTCGGGCTTCGGTCCCTTGCAGCCATCACAGTTGCCCAATTGCATCCAAAATGGGACGTTCTCATCTAGACATTACATGAAGTCAACCTACCAAGTTACAATGAAATCCCATCATAAATATGACCTGTAGACTGTGCTAAAGGTTTTGGGTTTTGGGCTCGGACAGCCTTCATGGTTGAATCATCGCAACCAAAAGAGAACATTCTCATCTGGGCATCATCGGGCATCATCGGGAGTGATCTTACGAAGTTACAATGAAATCCCTTCATAAATATGACCTGTAGACTGTGCTCAAGGTTTTTGGGCTTTGGGCCCCTGTAGCTGTCACAGTTGACCAATCACGACTAAAAGGGGATGTCATCATCTAGGCATTATATGGAGTCAACCTAACAAGTTACAATGAAATCCTTCCATAAATATGACCTATACACTACGCTAAAGGTTTTTGGGCTCGGGCAGCCATCAAGGCTGATTGATCGCAACCAAAAGGGGATGTTCTCATCTAGACATTATTTGAAGTCATCCTACGAAGGTACAATGGAATCCCTTCATAAATATTACCTGTAGACTGTGCTAAAGGTTTTCAGGCTTCGGGCCCCTGTAGCCGTTAGAGTTGCCCAATCATGTCCAAAAGGGAATGTTCTCATCTAGACATTATATGAAGTCAACCTACCAGGTTTCAATGAAATCCCTTCATACAGATGATCTGAAGACTGTGCTAAAGGTTTTCGGGCTTTGGGCTCGGGCAGCCATCATGGTTGAATAATCACAACCAAAAGGGGACATTCTCATCTGGGCATCATCTGGAGTGATCCTACGAAGTTACAATGAAATCCCTTCATAAATATGACCTGTAGACTGTGCTCAAGGTTTTCGGGATTTGGGCACCTGTAGCCATCACGGTTGACCAATCACAACCAAAAGGGGATATCATCGTCTAGACATTATATGAAGTCAACCTACCAAGTTACAATGAAATCCCTCCATAAATATGACCTGTAGACTGTGCTAAAGGTTTTCGGGTTTTGGGCTTGGGCAGATCGCAACCAAATGGGGAAGTTCTCATCTAGACATCATACGGAGTCATCCTACCAACTTACAAGGAAATCCGTCCATATTAAATATGACCTGCAGACTGTGCTAAAAGTTTGGGGGTTTTGGGCTTGGGCAGCCATCACGGTTGACAAATCATGACCAAAAGGGGACGTTCTCATCTGGGCATTATACAGCGGCATCCATCCTACCAAGTTACAATGAAATCCCTTCATAAATACAACCTGTAGACTGTGCTAATGGTTTTGGGTTTTGGGCTTGGGCAGCCATACCAGTTGACCGATCACGGTCAAAAGGGGACATTCTCATCTAAACATGACCCCAAACCTGCATATGAAATTTCGTGATGATCAGACAAGAACTACGGGGTGTAGCCTGTGCTAAAGGAAAATGTGAACAGACTCACAGATTCACAGACAAACAGACTTCTGCACATGTGATGGCAATAGCTTATCTTGACCTTGTCAAGTTATGCTAAAAATCAGTTGATGTTTCAAAAAATTAAAAAGCTGTGTTGGGTGAAGAGTTAACATGTGTTATCAGTATACAACAGGGGTTCAACCATGGTGGCCTCAAAGGAACCTGAGACACCGATAGCAAGTATGGATTCTTGCAACCAATTTTGCAAGAATCCAAATGGATTCTCCCAAATTTAGATGAAATAGAAGCCCTGAACTTACAAACTGACCAGCTTTGCACACTGCTATTCACAAAAATAAACCAATCACATTTTGTTCCTTTACCATCATTTTATCTCAAGTTACATGTATAGCTTATGACTGTCACTATTTTCATTTTTTTCTGTTCAAGGTCACTTTCTCCATCTGTGGCTACATCACGACTTCTACACAAGTATAAAGACAAATATAGGCAATCTTTATACCTATAGTATACCTACACCATGGGCTGGTCACTTTCCATGGGTGGGCAATATTTCCATAGACACAATAATATTAAATTCCAAACACTGATTATAGGAATATTCATTAAATATCTAATTAATGAAGCACCAGATACAACCCGGTGCTTCATTAATTAAAATTTTGCTGATGATGATTTTTATTACCTGGTAAACACAGGTGTGGACATCACTGCCCATGCATGGATTACGACCAGTCCACGGAGACTGTACTGTATGCAGCCCACTTTAGAGAATTTCCAATCCAGAAGTTGGTTGCTGGGTCCAATTTATCAGTAAAACAGCATTTGTAGATCACAATAAACAAGCACTGCTCCACTTCCTGGAGTCCCATGGGGAATGGTAGTCTGTGAAACAAACCCATCATGCCCATCATAAAGAGGAAATCATATAGTTATATAAATAGGAAGTCTGATAGTTCATCTATTATATAAATGGGAAGTCTGTACTTCTGTCACGTTCTGTCCAGCTAGAAATTTCAGCTTTGATTATCTCCATTGATATGCAATGCGCTATTTTTCTATTGCACAGACACTGATTCCCATCTGAAATGGGTGGGCCTGCTAGTTGAGGGAAAAAAGTGAAAAAATCAACTTCCTGGGTTATTTAGAGATCTTTCTTTGTGAGATAGAAAAGGTGTTGGGTGAAGGAAGAAAATAAATTTATTAGTGAATCAGTAGGCCATTAGCCTTACCTAATGTAATGGCCAAAAATGACCAGAGCTTTTTCACGAAGATCGCCATTCAAATTTTATCACTGTTTTCATTTTTGCCTCAAAGGCATAGCTTATGACCCTTCATTGGAATGAACTCATTGAGCTCATTCCAAAGAAGAGTGATAAGCTATGCTTTTGAGAAAAAAATGAAATTTTATTAGTTATTCAAGAACATTTAGTCAAGTTTGGTAAAGGGTGAGCCATGGAAACCAGTATCAAGCCCAAATTAAACTGTTCATATTATGCCAATCTCAACTTAACAATCCAGTCTTAACTCAAGTATTCAATATGATAATACTTTTTTTGATGATTCCATTTTTCCATGTCAGATTAAGAATTTAACTGATTATATCTTGTTTTGCAGAGCTCCATCAAACAAAAGATAATTGGACCAATTCTCAGCGGCCTTACGAGAAAATAATTTTTCTGCTAAAATCAATGGTACTTTAACCCTTTACCCAACATAACAGCCAAAACCAGCCAGTGCTATTCACAAAAATCAATTAATTTTTATTATTTTTTGTCTCAAAAACATAGGTTATGACCCCTCTTTGGAACGAGCTTGTCGAGCTCGTTCCAAAGAGGGGTCATAACCTATGTTTTTGAGACAAAAAATGAAAAAAAATAGTTATTCAAGAATTTTGTTTGCTAGTGTTTTCTGCTTTTCATGTTTGGTAAAGGGTTAACATCATGATGATATGGGTGCAGAGGGTTATGTTATGCAAGATTAACCTTCAGCACACTGAAATATCAAAATTTGACTTTGAAATTTTTTACCATAATACAACAAGAGATTACGCCAAGTTGAGGGATGGGGCTGTGTCTGGATGGACAAATTAAAAAAATTACCGAAAATTTGACAAAGTAAGGGCCATAACTAAGGTGAAAATAGCGTGAGCAACTCCCTTCAACATGTGGCAGAAGCACAGTAAGTTACTGCAGATCAAGATGGAAGAGAAAGTGATAGGTTGCTATACAATCATATGGAATATATCGCCACTACGAAATTGTAGTCAATACTGTCCACGTTTATGCAAACAAAAGTTTGCTTGAGGAAAGAACTTTATGAATGTGGATTGTTGGCATGTCTCTCGCATTCCCACCCTTTCAAGTTCATGCATTGTTCAGCTATTTGTACAACTAATACACGTGCTGACATAACATCTGCTTGGTTGCCCCAATGATATTATTCGTGCCTAGCTATTGCCTTTTAAAATAATAACCACCCAACAGCACTGACTGACGCAGTAAACTGAAATATTCATGATATTAATGTAATTGGCAAGAAATAATGACCATATTTTATGATATACGTGAGAAGAAAGGACATAAGGTTCTGTGATCGTCATCGAGATATTGGATTTCAGCATGTGGCAGTCAGGTATTCGAATATCAAATCGAATCAGACAAAGGATTCAAAATTCAAATCAAATTCGAAGATCTGCAGGCTTCTAGTGTGTAGAGGGTTGAACAGGGGTTTATCCTTTTTTTAAAATGGTGTGGGGTAAGATTGGGGAATAGTCTTGAATGAGCTGGGTAACCAGCCCAAAAATTAGCCATGGAAATCAACCAGTCTATAGTAAATAGTATGGAAGATTTGGCTTGAACATGCCAAAAAAAAACCTAGAAAAACTGTGAGCACTGCTCAATAAATGATACCACCCACTCCCACCAAGAAACATTTTACAACAGTAAAAGTGTGTTTAATGTAGAGACCACAAACACTGACATCCCCTCCCCTCCCCCCACCCCCACCCCCCACACCTCCACCCCGAAGCTTGAATTGACAAAGCCCATTTTTCAATATGTGAAACTGTAAAAATGAAAATATCTCAAAACAAAATAGAAGGTACACATCTTCACTGTATGTAAAAGAATGTCTGAGAGTTTCAATGAAATCCGTTCACTGGTTTGAGAGGAGTTGCGGATAGCAGATGTGTACACCCCCCCCCCCCCCCCCCCACCAAGAAACATTTTACAACAGTAAAAGTGTGTTTAATGTAGAGAGAGAGCACAAACACTGACATCACCCCCCCCCCCCCCCCCCCACATACCTCCACCCCGAAGCTTGAATTAACAAAACCCATTTTTCAATATGTGAAACTGTAAAAATGAAAATATCTGAAAACAAAATAGAAGGTACACATCTTCACTGTATGTGAAAGAATGTTTGAAGGTTTCATTGAAATCCATTCACTAGCTTAAAAGAGGTCGTGGATAGCCAATGTCAACAACCCCTCCCCCCCCCCCCCCCCCCCCCCCCACGCAAGCTTGAATTGACAAAGCCCATTTTTAAATATGGGAAACCCTAAAAATGAAAATCTCTATAAACAAAACAGGAGGTGCACAACTTCAATATATGGGAGGTGCACATCTTCAATATATGTAAAAGAATGTCTGAAAGTTTCAATGAAATCTGTTCAATGGTTCAAGAGGAGTTGCGGATAGCATATGTGTAACCCCAAAAGCGCCCACCCCCCCACCACCCTCAAAGTGTAACACCCCTATAGCATAACAGACGGACGGACATATGTCGGAATATGAAAATATCTGAAAGAAAAATAGGAAGTGCACATCTTCAGTGTATGTAAAATAATGTCTGAGAGTTCCAATGGAGTTTGTTCAATGGTTTAAAAGGAGTAGCAGATAGCAGATCTAAACCCCTCCCCACTAAAACCTGAATTGAGAAAGACCATTTTTGTGTATGGAGAATTGTAAATATAAAAATATCTGAAAAGAAAATAAGAAGGTGCACATCTGCAATGCATGTAAAAGAATGTCTGAAGGTTTCAATGAAATCTGTTCAATGGTTTAAGAGGAGTTGTGGATAGCAGATCTGTACAGAAAGTCAATTGAATTTGACAAAGTTCATTTTTCAATATGGGGAAACTGTAAAAAAAAAAATATCTGAAAAGAAAATAGGAGGTGCACATCTTCAATGTATGTAAAGGAATGTCTAAGAGTTTCAATGGAATCCGTTCACTGGTTTAAGAGGAGTTGCAGATATCAGATGCGTACATCCCTAAAGTGCAAAGGAAGGATGGACGGATGGAGGGATGGACGGACATCGAAATATGGAAATATCTGAAAGAAAAATAGGAGGTGCACATCTTCAATGTATGTAAAAGAAAGTCTGAGAGTTCCAATGGAGTTTGTTCAATGGTTTAAGAGGAGTAGTGGATAGCAGATCTATACCCCTCCCTACTAAAACCTGAATTGACAAAGACCTTGTTTGAATATGGGGAACTGTAAATATGAAAATATCTGAAAAGAAAATAGGAGGTGCACATCTTGAATGTATGTAAAAGAATGTCTGAAAGTTTCAATAAAATCTGTTCACTGGTTTAAGAGGAGTTGCGGATAGCAGATCTGCACAGAATGTCAATTGAATTTGACAAAGTTCATTTTTCAATATGGGAAACTGTAAAAATGAAAATATCTGAAAAGAAAATAGGAGGGCACATCTTCAATGTATGAAAAAGAATGTCTGAGAGTTTCAATGAAATCCGTTCACTGGTTTAGGAGTTGCAGATAGCAGATGTGTACCCCCCTAAAGCATAACGGATGGACAGACATACGGCCATATGGACATATGGACATACGGACGTACAGATATATGGACGTATGGATGGACCAAGTGAACACTATATACTTCCCACTTTTAAAGTGGGTGGTATAAAAAGAGCTCATTTCCAAATACAGATAAAAAAGTACAACCACATAATATTTAAAAAAATACCGACTGGTGTTGATACCACTCATGTCCAGACAAATTTTTCAGGGAACCTGAGGGTGATTTTCAGGGAAATGGGATGGATTTCAAGGAAAAGTTCACGCGGGGACAAAACAAATGAAAAAAAAATTATGATGTTAAAAAATCATAAAATAATTGTTGATTTGCACCCCCCCCCCCCATCCTCTTCTTCATGACCCCCCTCCACCTCCCACCCCCACCCACAGAGCACCACCTCCTGTGGTTTGCTTTATCAAAGTCTACTAAGCTAATAATTTCCCAAGTCTGGAAATGTTAACAGGAAAAGATGTCCTAATATCTAATATTCAGTTACTGCAAGAAGATAAGTACTTGGAAAGTTTCTTTATCAAAATCCTTTATGCATGTGTGGACCCTTGTGCCCTGCACAAAACTTTTCTTTTCATCATTGAAGCATTTTTTTTTTTTAAATTCCATTCGAAATTTTCTGGGTACAGACGGACAACAGTTAACAGTTCTGTAGTCAGCACAACAAAATAAATGTAGTGTTCGAAAATAAGTCCATTGTGTATAAATATGCAGCCATGCTTTATTGAACTGTCCATCATGTCTATCGTTGACACCCGTTTGGAACACTTCGCATTGCACATTTCATTACTCCACAAACATCCTCCATTCTCTGTCACTCATTAGTCCCTCACACCCTTATGTCTTGTGTTTCTTTTTATCTTTTTTTTGTTTTCTTTTTTTTTTGTTTTCTTTATCAGTTTAATTTTAGCCAACGTGTAATAACATCACAACCCGTGCACGACCGGGACCCATCACTTGGTGTTGTAAACTGGGCAACTATTACCAAAAAATGGAAAAACGTAGAAGAAAACTATAATAATACCCCCTCCTGTCCTGTGCCAGATCCCGATCATGCGAGTGCAACTGTGTGTGCATAACTATTCGCCGCATAAGATATACGATTATCTAAATGTCTAACAGGAAACAGCCGAGTATAATCTTATAGCTTGCTGCTGAATCCATTTCCTTATTAGTTGTATGCTTCTGTTGTATGGTATAAATTGTACTTTCACACTTTGGAAATAAATACAGTTTAAACTAAATATGCAGTCATAATTTTTGGGCATCCCAAGCGAATTTAACCTATTTTTAAACTGTGTTAAATAGTTAAGGTCAAGGTGTTGTTTACGTTTTGATTTGGAAGAGGGATGAGGATTAAAGCTATTCTATGAATAAATAAATATATATTATTTAATTCCTTTTCATATATTTCATATATTTTATTTACCAAAAAACTGCATTGAAGGTGGAGTTTTCAATTTTTTGAAAGTAAGTCACCTATTTTTCACTTCGACACTCGCACATTGAATCGATTGATCACGAATCTCTGATTACGAAGAAAAAAAACAGAAATAAACATGAACACAGTTGAAATATATATCATAAAATACCCTTTTCTTAAATAAATTTAACTTAAATCCATATTTTACTGCTTCTTGAGTTTTACCAGAGTTTGAAATGCATGTGATTTACTCTGAACGTTTTACATTAGTTACAACGGGAAAGAAATATTCAGCTGTTGTTTTCCGTGATTTCTAATCCAAAACTGATTCCCATCCGGGAGGCCAGGAACTACACTGAAATTTCGGGATTTTCCCGGGCATTCCGAGAGAGTTAACATGTCTGCTCATGTCCATTATTCAACTTACAATTACTTATTTATTTATTGGTGTTTTAAGGTCACATATTTCTGCACAATGGCTAATCATGACCGCAACAGTTTTATGGGTGGAGGAAGCTGGGGTTCCCAGAGAGAACCACCGAGCAACAGCGAGCAACTGTCAGCTCTCCAACATACAGACTCCACACAAGCAGGGTTTGCATTGGTTGAAGACAGGTGCACCATTGATGTGCAGTACACCTTAGTACACAACGCCACCGTGCCCCCACGTGGGCAATGGGGGTGAAGTGTCTTGCCCAAGGACACAACGCAGTTGCCGCAGGTGGGATTCGAACCGAAGGACGTCTTGGCTTGCAGCCTGCACCTCTACCAACTGAGCCACACTCAACTTACAAAGAATTCAATGTAAAACCCATTGCCCTTTATTAGTATGCAACATTTCTTCTTGTTTAATTTTAAACATATTTTATTTACTTTAAAAGTGGATTGGGATTGATGAACAGGCTGGAGCCTATATTAACATTTATATTTAAAATTTCAAAGAAGCAAAAAGTAATTTCTTCATGATTTTAGGTGGCCATGTCCTCCTCCCCAACTACCATCTGGATTTGTTCTGCCGTCACCATTACTGGAAAGCTTCGAAAAGGGAAAAACATTGTGCAAATCATACTTCAAAGCAGAATTAAAATGCCAAAAGGAAAATTGGAAAATGATTAATTCTCTTGGTACTGGACACTGGACACTGTTAACAACAAATGACATTTATTGTGAGAACACCAGCAGATTGTTACCATTGTGACAGACTATCTTTGCTCTATAGATTTATTGATCATTTTTTCAACACAGATAGATCATTTCCTCAAACACATCAGTTATATCAGTACACAACAGCTGAGCAATGGAATTATCTCCTCAGGAAATTCTAACTAGTCTACTGGCAGCTACTTAAAAATCCTTATCAGACTGATGTTTATTGGAAAAATTTAGTCTGTCTATAGATGTCTGTTTAGTTACTGACATTTCAGATACTCTGTGTCAGGGCAATTTCCTGTGTTGGAATAATTTCTACAATATTCTCTATCACAACTTGCAGATGGCCTGGTCATTTTTTGGCATTAAAAAGCTGAATGCACAGACTGATCCAGTACCAAAGGTGGTAGAAGCTCAATGAAAGTGGGGCAGGGTTGGAGTTGGGTAAGAAATGTCCAAGATGCTCCGGATGTACCATGGCTCATCCCAGTTGGGGAAAATTTGAACTAAGACCTACATCAAGTGCTGCATAACATGCTTGTTGGGCTTTTTGAAATGAACATGCATGAGTTATGGCCCACTAGCCTGACCCCCAGTTGAGATGTTTTTAGAAATTGTTGATGCCACAGACTGATTGTGGACACTGTTGTGGACACTGGACAGTGAACAGAGGGGGGGGGATATGGGGGGAGGGGGGGGGCGGTAAATGAAGGGTGATGTCACTTATCCCACTACAGCATTTTGGGAGAAGTCAAATGAAAACAGGGAGGAGTGAGCCAGGAGAGGCATACTGAGTTTTTTTGTGTGATTGCTTCATTATATATTTTTCACATGTAAATAACAGACTCAAGCTGAGAATACACATTTTTATACATGTAATTGATTTAGAAAGAAAAAAAAATCGGCAGTAAAGATTTCAGTAGGTATATAATTCTTGTCAAGTACAGATTATCCTTCAAACTTTATTCACCTTCAATGACATAGCCATATTTTCACATCTCCCATGAGAAAAAAAACAGAGTTTTCACCCTAAAGTGTTGTTTTCTAGAAAAAATGACCTCTTTTAGGATTCCCCCAAAATAGTGGTTTTAAGTATAACTCGATGGTGGTGGATATCAAAGCATGTCAAGCTTCCTACTAATTGATGAAATCGAAGTTCTATTTATTTATTTATTGGTGTTTAATGTCACACATTTATGCACAAAGGCTAATCATGACCATGACAGTTTTATGGGTGGAGGAAGCCGGAGTACTCGGAGAGAACCACCAAGCAACGACGAGCAGCTGCCAGCTCCCCAACATCGTAACTCCGCACTTGCAGCACAGGCAGGGTTAGATTGGTTGAAGACATGCGCACCATCGACGTGCAGTACGCCTTAGTACGCGGCGTCATCCTGCCCCCATGTGGACAAACAGGGTTAAGTGCCTTGCCCAAGGACACAACGCGGGAAACAAAGCTCTAACTTTACTTCGGTGTTTTATATGGGCATTCACTATACCAAGTTTGAAAAGAATATCTTCATTGAAACTCAAGTTATCATCCAACAAGCATCAGTCAGTAAGCTTTTGTGAACAAAGGGCAATAACTGTAGTCCAAACTAGAGTGATGTCACGCATGCAGCCCGACTGTCCCAGGAATGGCAATGCTTAGACGCAAAATAGTCAGAGCCATTTTTTGTTAACAGTTTACCTAACGAATCTGCCATATCTGCAAGTGATATACAAAATTTGCTATTCAAATTTTATTTTTTCATTTCTCTACTTCAGAACATACCTCATGACCTATTAATGGAACAACTTGATGAGCTTGTTCCAATAAGGAGTAATAAACCATGGTTAGAAGTAAATAAAGAATGAAAAAATCTGAGGTGGGGGGGGGGGGGGGGGGGGGCAGTTGTGGAACCCTATATTGAAACCTAGCCTGTATTACT